>JBAMIG010000013.1:4611724-4625927 GCA_037177335.1 Kiunga ballochi | reverse complement strand
CCCCCCCCCCCCCCCCCCCCCCCCCCCCCCCCCCCCCCCCCCCCCCCCCACCCAAACCCTAAACAAAAACCTTCCTGTCTTTCTCCGCATGGAGTTATGGGGATTTGTTTTGGAAAACCCAGGTGGACGACAGGTAAACTGCCATTTCTGGCACTTCCACACAGGCTTTATATTTTGTCTGTCTGAGAAAACCGCTTGGTTAAACTACCAGTAAACATACCAGACATGTGCCATTCATACTGTTGCTGCCTATTATACATTTCTTTCTTCCTAATGTTTTATTATCCTGTATCTTTCATTTAGTTTGCCTTAACTTGGCCTCATATTCTTTTCTCCTAATTAAATCAAAATATTTGCTTTAATATATTACATGCAAACAAAAAATGCCAACTTTAGGAACCAAACAGCTTTTACAGAAGGTTGAAACAAAAAAAAAAAGCAATAAAACTTTAGTAGCAGCTTCATCTTGTTCGTGTTGCTCACATATATCTATACTTCTGTAATACCGAGATTATCTTTCCAATTACCATGTAAACATCCCCAGCTGCCACTAATAGAAAGGCAAACAGGCCCCGTTTTTGTAATTTATGTGAATAAAGAGATGTAACGAGGCCGAGCCAAATCACTTTGCCTTCTGCTTATTACCGTCCTTTTCCTACTTCTCTTCTTTCAATACACATCAAGCCAAACTAAACAGCCCCATGTCTTTTCACACATATGCTAATACTAAATAATCCTGCCCGTATCAGGGGCCGGGTAATTGGGTTGCCTCTTCTCTCGCCTCATTTGAGTCCATTTGCTGACAGGATTACAGGCTATTATCCGTCAGGATCCCTTAGGATCTCCTTAGGCCTTCAGATAGCCAAAACACACAAACAAATGCTCTGTTTATGTGTGTGTGTGTCTGAGAGGGTGTGTGTTTGTCGGGCTCTCTGAATACGGACCGTCACAGCACAGCTGTGTCATTTTAAGTTATCATCATCTTCTATCATTATTGCTTTCTGTGAGGATGCTTCAAGCTAAGCACAGCACACGCCCCAATCTGCAGCACAAATAGTCCAGGACTTCATTCCTCCGAAAGCCTCTCAAAGCTAGAGAAAAGCTTTTCACTGAATGGACAGTTGATCAGAGCAGAGGAGGATGAGAGGGTGGTGTGCATGCCTCTTACAGGTAAGGGCCAGCCTTCAGGCCAAAATTAGGAATACTTCAGGTTCAATGATTTGGTCATCAGAGGGCATGACATCATTTTGAATGAGGCAAAGTAACGCTACATGAGACAAATGAGATCAAATTCAATGTGATGAAAGGGTCGATTCACTCAGAAAACACACAGACACACAAAAACTTTTTTAAAATAAGTGGATTGTTTGATAAAGACTGATTGCAAACACATGCAAGGGTCAAGAATAAATGAGAGAAGTGAAGAGTTTAAACAATTCTATGCTTAAGATAAATGATATGTAGGTTATTAAAATCTGAAAAGACTTTCTCTAAAAATGATCTCCATGTGGACTTTAGAAATGAGCCTTAAGTGCATTTGCCACGATGCAACATTTAAACGTTACCTCTCGCTTAGAAATGAGCTGTGCAGTGGCAGAATATGGGGCAGCTGCTTTGTTTAAGCCACTGGGCTTCACTGTCACACAACACCAATGCAAAACAAAAACTCAGTTCAAAAGGCAGAAAATAAAAAAGAGCAAAATCAAAAGGGTTTAAAATGATCTCCATACAAAGACAGATTATACGAGTTTAAGCTCTATTAATTATATTTGTAGCAGCTAAAGTTCAGAACATTGGAGGGAGAATTGAATCTACATCAAGCATATTTGTGCACACATTTGGGTGCTGAAATGCATGCACATATATCTAAAAATAATGTGCACAAAAAGTTTTACACATGCAAAATTAAAAAAGAAAAAGCACAAACACCAATATTTTATGCACATTTCTTTATCATTAGCCTTGCAGATCTAATGGATCACTATTCCAAGAGGATCCAATGCAGATGGATCACTAACTATGTGCACTATTCACCTGGTACATGCACACAAATTGTCTAACTCACTGATCAGTGCCACATTTCAGGCACTACAATAGAAACTGTTTCTATTTTAATAAAAATGGATGCTGGTAAAGGGGTCTAACAGCAGGTCAACAAAAACTAACTAGAAAACTTAGTTTTGTTGTTTAAATTCTATATTTAATTAGTAAGGAGATACACTGATCTCATGTCTAAACTGATCAATATTCAACTTGTTTGCTGTTTCATATTGATAAATACAATAACATCAACTGATAATGGAATTCATTTAAGTCCTGATTGTTCATTCAAATTTGATTTGGGACCATATAAACCCCGTGAAAAGTCACAGAGCTGGAAATGTTTAACAAACTCATTTTACCTTAATCACTGATCCAGAGGACACATCGACACACACTGCGTACGTATTTGAACTCACCTTCTTGCTGGTGGTTGAGGATCATGTTTTTCAGTGTGTTGCAGTCCACCGCGGGCAGCCCGTTGTCCGTGTAGGCAGACGGACGATAGTTAACATCTGATCTGGACCGATTGTGTCCCTTTTTGAAAGCCGAATTGGAAGAGTTGCTGCCGGTGTTGTTGGTGAACTCCTTCGAATGAGCTGCCAGGTCGTTGGTGGATCGCGCTCTGCTTCTCTTGCCATGCCTCAAACCGACCCCCAGTCCCAGCACGCTGATGTTGTCTGCCCAAGCAAGGCCGAGGGGGCCAACCTCTGGCTGTTCTCCGGCCAGCAGCCCCCACAAGCCGCTGCAGCTCAGCTTCCCCAACGCGGCACTGGACACATCCGTCAGCTGCTTCTGCTGCCTGGGAGGCTGGTGGTTGCTTGTTTGAGCTTGGCTTGGACCTTGGCCCTGCATCCTATCAACACAGTGAATGAAGTCCTCTGTGGCCTCCAGAGCCGGGCTGATATCACCCACCACATCAAGCTGCTCTAGACCCTCCATGGCTGCACCAGGATGGGCTTAAACCTGAGCCAGATATTTCACAACTGCTCTGTTACCAAAAATGAATACAAAAACCCCATCAGCAACATCCACATGGCCGATAAGCTAAACTAGGGGCTGTTGGGAAAATGCAAGTCCATGCAAGTGGTTATCTTGTTCTCCACCTCAGGTTTGCATCTGAGGTTCAGGGAAAATCTATTTTTTTCCTCAACGAAAGCAGAGCTGCACAACTTAATAGGACTGATGCTGGCAGGGTCACAAAACCCAATCCAGCACTAAGCTAAATAAACTCATCCTTGGGAAGAAAAAGCACCAACGTCTTGGACAGCTTGAACAGTTCAGGAGCTGCTGTCAGAAATCAGGTGACTATTACGTCCTTTATGGCCAGACTGGGAAGGTGTAGGGTAATCAGATGAAGGCTGTTTTTTGGCTCCACTGTAAGAAAGAAGAAGAGAAAAAGAGGAAATTGTAAAGAGGAAGCATGCCAAGCAAACAACATGAACAGTATCACAGCTGACTGTAAGAACAATGTGATTCATCGCCACTAAAAACTGCCTCTCATTCCAGGTACTTCTGTTGATTGAATTAGTCTGTTAGGATAAAAGTTAGATAAAAGATAACTCAGCCTCTACCTCAAACTACCCACCTATCAGCCATACATGCTGAGCACAGCGGATTCCTCCTCACGAAGCAGAAATGATCATCCTCTTGCTCATGTCTAGATGAAATAATGCTTGACTTCCCCTTCCGCTGCTTATCACTGAGCTGAGCACAGAGGAATCAGACCAGGGTGGGGTTGCCATCCATCTGCCTGACCGCCCATCTGTTCTGATCCCTCCACTCCATCTACTATGTCTAAACACTACTTTCTTTCTCATTAGTGCTGTCTTGCTATCATTGATTTTCTTCTCTTCCACTGCTCCGTCTCTTTTACCTTTCCCCACATATGAATTATTGAAAGGCTCCATGCTACATTCTCATTTCTACAAACAACATGACAAATAATCTGGATTTTATTTGTTATTATAACTTTTAACAAAAGTGAGATGTTGTTAAACTTGTAACAAGAGGGCATTACTGCAGCTTTTATTGCATTTTTTTTAATTGTTTTTGTTTTATTTTACTGACTTACTGACTAATAAAGAGATTTTAAGGCCAACTATACGTACGACTTCATTTTACAAGTGGTACGCGCATATTTACTGATATTCTATATATAATAATATATGCATTTAATAACAACATTACAAAATACAAAGTATCCATTTAAATGAAGACCGTTTAATTATAACGAGTCAGATCGGGTGTATTTAAGCTAGCAGTTAGCTGTTAGCTAACTGTTAGCGGTTGCATTCAGAGCACCATAAACAATGAACATTATTGTCTTTTAACCCTGTTTCCTTTTTGCTTTTTGAATTGTTTAAAAATCTGACTCTGCATCTTGAATGAACTCTGAATAAGTTGCAGCATTTTAGGATACCGTTGCACAAGCGTTATCAGCAGCACAGTATAAACTAAGTGGTCCACTGTCAATATCCCTTACGTCTCGCATACCCACTAACTTTAGTTTAGAAACAGGGCCAAATACACTTAACAGTGCTTACGCAGTTATAGTAGCCATAATATGTACTCTGTTTTTTTTTTTATATATATTAATAATAACCTACAGTGAGCAAACAACATATAATTGAAGAAAACAAACGTACTGTTTCCCCAAGTTAAAGATGGCCACTTTGGTTACCATGGCAACTATGCCGATTTACGGAATACTTATTAAAGTATTTTTGCATTTATTGTAAAAGTCTACCGGAGTTATACAAGATTTATTTGAACCTTATTAAAAAAATATATTTTAACACAATATGTAATGTAGTAAAAGAGGTCATTTTATCGCATCTAGGAGTTTTTAGTCGGAGGAAGCTGCTAATGCTAACTAGCTTCCAAACTTTCCAGACTGAATTTAGCCTTGAAGCGGGATGTTGTCTTCTTTAGACAGGTAATGTTTCAGTTACTTCAACCAAGACGTGAGTTTCCTTCGGAGAAACGTGTCCAAGAATGAGATGCGTGGAAGGACAGGAGAGTTTCTCACTGGAAAAACAGTTAGGGGCGGGGCTTAGAGTTCAAGCTAAACTGTCTCCTCACTCGTGATTCAAAATTGTAAAATATCAGGTATGAATCTTTTGACATAACTTTTTTTTTTTTTTGCATCATCGTGTAAAGGACAAAAAAGGTCTAGAACATTAAAACATGTCTCTCAACTAAACAGTGGCCCACACCAGCAGCATCAATGGGTGAAAGCTGGGTTCATCTTCACTCCAGACCAACACGCTGATTCTCAATGTTCCCATTCAGGAGGTTTTGGAACCTAACCCAGCATCTACTATATTCAGGGTATAATCCTAGACAGGTCACTGGTCCAGTTGCAATAACTGCTGCCCCGCTAGAGCATATCGTTCAACAACTAAAAGTTTGGTAGCCTGAATGTTACTTGGTCCTAGCCACTCTTTCTCCTTGAGCAAGACACGTCATCCATCTTGCCTCGTGTCAGCACCACTGATGTATAAAATGCGTACGGATGTTTGGTGAAGGTCAGACAGCACATATGCACAGAATGGCTGCCACAGTTTCATCACCCTGCCTCAGAGAAGCTATAGCTACACATGTACTTCACCACGACCAGGTGTGAATGAAATATGGAATCAATGTACCGAGCATAGTGTGCTTTGAAAAGCGCAACAGAAATCTAATGTAGTAAAAAAAATATAAGACTGGGCATGGTCTTATATTACATGTCCATCTTGCAATCTGCAAGACATCAAGCTAATGTGATGGTCAAACTCAGGAGGAGGAGATTTCTGCCACCACAGCAGCCACAGCTAAAGGAGCTGACTGAGTCCCCCTCCCACTGCTTGGCATTGCATAAATGAAAACAGCAGGTTTACTATGACTTAACTCAATGCTTTGAGCAATTTCTTTTGCATAAAAAATACATTTCACTGAGTGAAATTGATGATGTTTCAATTTAAATTTAAAAAACATGCAAGCTTTTGCTGACACCCAAGCATCTAGTCAAATCCATTGTTGTTTGAACTTATTTTGGGAAATAACAGCTTATAATGGAGTCTGACAACATAATTATCTACCTCTATGACCACACATCTCAGCTGTCTGGGTATACTTCAGCAGAGTAAATTCTCCTTAAACTGCTGTGAATGTAGGAATATCTATTCATACTATAACTAGTGAAGTACTACATATCAAAATTCCACTCATTCTTACACAATAGTATTACTTTCCATAAAACATATCGGTTGCAGAGACATACAATGTAAAGAAGATAACTAGTCTCAACCAGTTCATATTCTGCTTTTATTTCCCAGCTGCCATGATCTGACACCACTATTTTCAGCATGACATCATATGCCTGCGGACACAGCTCTGACTTAATGGTGCATCATCCAGAGTTACTCATCGAGCTTCCCCATAAACTCTTGTTGACTCACACGGCCAAACACACACTGCCAACTCAGTAAAACAGCCAGGAGAGCGCAGATGGGAAACACAAAGAAAAAAGACCCAAGAATAAAAAAGTGTTTTTATAAAGTGTGACTGAGGCAGCAGTGAAGAAAAAGGTCTACATTTAGTGAATGAAGAACATGAGAAACTGGTTCACTAAGTTAGATTTAAGAAGAATCTTTCCCCATCATCACTTTTCTATGATTTATATGTCAGACTTCTAAGGATGCCTCCCAATAGACTTGACAACACATTTGCTGTATTATCATAACCAGCTTCAAGAGATCATCACTTAATTAGTCATAGATTTATTGGGTAAAAAAGCTTTATTTTATAGATTAGCAGCCTGTGCTCGTGAAGCGTTAAAATTTTCAGGTATGGGAGGATGAGTCTCCACAATATGGGCTCACGCGGAGGTGTCAGGCCTTCGCTTTGCTCAAGCCAAACCCCTTTTTCACAGATATAAAGCTATAAAATGTATGAAAAATAAAACTACTCTGGGGATTGTTTTAAGGTATAGATAACACAATTAGGTTAAAAGCTCAGAAAAGTCAATTTTGCATAATATAGGCCCTTTAATTAAACTAAAGTGAACATTAATTACTTTTATAATGTTTTGGCAAATGTGAGATCCCATTACAGAAGACATTAACACAATGTGAAAGGCAGGCATGAACAAACCTTATTTCTGAATCAGAAGAATCATAAAATATCAGGTGAAGTCTGTCCCGTTCTTGGATACAGAATACATACTCTTTACAAAAAAAACCCACTATAATCAATTAAGACTTGTTCAAAATAATGACATTTGCATTCTGGTTTCTACTAAATTAGAAATATTTCAATAGTAAGTGTTCTGATTTGTTATTTTGAGATAATACACCTCCTGTATAACTTTTTTAAAAAGATATACAAAAACCTGTTTAACTTATTTTTAATATCAAAGTCAAATAGAAAACCTCAACATAAGAGTAAATGTACATCTTCAATTAAACTTTATTTACAAAAGGTTGCTTAACACAATTGATGTCCTCACTTCAAAGCCTTAATAAATAAAAAGAAGTATTTCTGAAAAGATTAACTCTTTGTTAAAAGAGGCTATCAGCCATAAGTGATAAAAAACATCATTTTTAACGCCTAAATACAGCTGTTTGTGTGTTTGCTTCGGAGCCTACTCCATAAACACATAGTCAGCATCTCTGCAGTAAACACTGACAGAGGTGAAGCCACGGTCAGCTTTCCGGATTATTTTAACAGATTACAATGTACACAACTGAGTGTTCTTTATATAAATACGATAAAATAATAACTACATACAGAAAAATAAGTATTTAATGTTAAATCTGGTCGAAAAAGGCCCGTGTGTCTCCCCGGCTAATGTAATGAAAGGTGGTGCTTCTAGCTAACAGCTAACGTTAGCCGCTCTCCATCCTTGATCAATGTCATTTTAATAAAACGTATAATTTTTTATCCACTTCAGTTAGAACCATCGCTTTTTAGTGGATCTTTACGGGTATTATCTGGTGATAAAAGTGGTGTTTCGTTCCAACAAATAATCATAACTACAAACTCACCTTACTGTGTTTACCATTATGTCATTTCGGCGTCCGTTGGGGTAAAAATGCCCGGTAAGTAACTGGGGAACGAAATAAAGGTTCCGCACAGTGTTAATGCGACCAACGTGTAAATTTGACTTATCTAATTTGTATATATTATTTTATTTGTTTGTGTATATTATTAAGTTTATATATATATATATATATATATATATATATATGATCCATTTCAATTCCCAATTTTTTTTATTAATCTTCTTTTTGCACTTCTGCATGGTATTTTACATAAAAAGGATCAAAGCTATTTCACCAAACCTTATGAACCTTTAATGGTTTTCAACCACCATCCTGTCTCTCTCCAGTCTGTTCTGCTTTAAACCAATTCTGTTACACACAACATTGTTCCATTATTTTTATTCACATGTAATGGGATAAAAATGCCTAAAAGGTATGATCAATATCACTACTGATTGCAGGAGGCAGTACATTTACTTAGTCTCACAAAGAAAGGTTATGACACACGTCTTTATAGACAAAATCCAACCAAGAAGAGGACTGCAGAAAGGAGGACAAAGCAGAGGTGGAGAATAGTTTGCTGCTAATGGGCTCCTTGAAGCTGACCCAGAATCCAAAGTGTCAGCACAACACACAGAAACACACATTTCTCCTCTAAATAGTGTTCACAGAGGGGTGAATCAACACATAAAGCCAACACATTACTTTTTAAGGAGAAAATATGCATCAACATTTTCCTTAGCGAATCACAGGTATGTTCAGTATTTTCATTAAATTCTAACAAACATAAGGTTTTAGACTGTGTCCATGAACCCATTTTCCCTCATAAAAGAAAACAGTTATTTACAGACAGTTAAATATTAACATGAATTAAATGAGCTCATGATATGTCACTGATAGTTGTATAGAAATGCTAAACTGTAAAGCTGACAAGAGTAAAATATGATTTAATGGTAACAAGATTCAGTTAATTGCAATGCTGCATGCTTTAGCAAACATCATTCAGCATTGTAATGTTATTTGAGCAAGACTGACAAAGATATATGTAAATATTGACTTAGGATATGTTCATTTTCACGTTATTTGAATATGGTTGTGCACAACTAATCAAACATGGGCTATGAAGTACCGTGGATTTCAGCTTCACTTGCTGTTATTTGACAGCAGTGATCATTTTAATATAAATCTCCAAGTGCAGTTTAAAGACACATTTGTTGCTTCGTTGTTAAACTGAGAAACCAGTTTTGTAAACAATACCTAATGACAACGGTTAAAGCAGTGGTTTGTGATTGGACTTGATTTATTTGAGCACCTACAGTGAAGAATCTATAAAAAATGGAGGTATATCATGTTGCTTTCTGTCTTCATCTTCTTAGTGGTTCCATTATTGAGACTAGTGTTAAAGAAAGGTGAGTTTGGCTAAAATACATGACGTTAAAGTTCAAGTACAGGAAAAGGTTTCATGTTTTCATATTAGTATTTAATGAATTGTTTCTCATTCTGAAAGGAGTCTTTTTTACTTGCTTCTTTTCAAACTGCATTCATCCTCCACAACAATAACGTCCAATCAACGTAGCAACTGCTTTCAGCTTTGAGCTGAGTGATTTGCTGCTGTGACAGCTTTCACAAGAATAAAAATATGAATAAACTGCAGACTTTTCATACCATCATCGTCATCAGTGTGCTCTGGATTTCTCTGTTCTTTGTCTGAAGAAGAACAGGGCTGACCTTGTTTCTAATTATCGACAATCAAATCTAGTTTACTCAGTCACACACAGGGAACAAAGCCCTGTTATCGGTCAGTCAGATAAAAACACAGTTTAAAGGAAGCTCTGCTGCACATAAACATTTAGCGGTATAGTTGCACATCTTGCCTCAAGCTAAGTGTTTATGTTCCATGAGTCATAAACTCCTGTGTCACAGACATAAACGATACTATCATGGATTGATATGAGCAAAAAAATCCTGATTATCAGTTGCAACTTTTACAAAAAATATCATTATGAGCTTTCAAAAGCCCATTTGGGAACACTTCAGTCAGACCTCCTCCTCCTCCTTCTCCTCCCCCTCCCTCTGTCTCTGAATGCTTTTTGTCTGAATTTGTTTAAAAAGGGAGGAAGAGGAGGTCCAGGTCACTCTAATGGGCTCCACTATGTTACTCTCTACAATAATTCAGCTTGTCGGCGCTATCGGCTGGTTGAAGTGTGCAATATTCAGTTTTCACCTTACAAAGATTTGTTGTAACTGAACAAAAAGTAATAATTTAACCTTGTTCAGTAGTTTAACTCTGCTTAAGAACAAATCTGAACCAACATTTTCTGGTTTCAGCAACCACAAAAACACGTCCTCATATAGACGTCCACCTCTTTGCTCACAATTTTAAAATCTCATCTGTCATAATTTGACATTGCGTCAATGGAAGTCCAGTTATTGGTGAGGCTATATGACTGCATCGAAGCTCTCAAAATCCTTTTAGGGTAAGTGCCTGCGCCTGGGTATTAAGATTGATGCAACAAATGAGCATCAGCTTTAGGAATAACACCATCTCTATCCATGAGACTCTATCATTTCCCATCTACAACCAATCATCCATCTACCTTCCCTTGACTCGTACCTCTATCCCACACAGTCTTTCTTGTTTCCTTCTTTATTTTGATAATAAAATCTCCTGTTGATCACAAAATTAGGATTAGATTTAAAGATGTGCAGGGCTTTCATCTGTCTAGTAAGTTGTTTAATAACTCCCCTTGAACCCCCAGATACACGCGACACAATGGGCATCTACCTCGACTGACTCACATGCAGAGAAGAGTGGCTGCTTGGTCACCATGGAAACGTGTGTGCTGAGTTTTTTCCTTGTTTAGATTAGACAGAACATGAACACACAAAAATACACAGACCAGTCTTTTACATACAGTTTTTTACTGCAGCAGTGAGCAAACAGCAGCATGATCACAGAAATATCACTTATAAAGTGATATGAAAACCTCATATTTAGAGGTTGAACGCTTTTATTCACCAGCAGAACAATACGACTGATTTCAAAGAAAATGAGGATTTTGCTCTCTGATCCAAGGAAAGTTTATTTGTATGGAACCATATGACGTGTAAGATCATTCAAAGTGCTTTAAGTAAAACAATAAAAGCCTTAAAGGTGATGTAAAAAAGGCACAGAAGACGACAACAAATAGCAGTTGTTGTTGTATTATTGTATGTTGTATTATTAGGGTAGGTAAAGTCGATAGTTAGGTGGATCAGTGATGGAAAAACAAACTTTTAAAAAATGAAATTCCCATTAAAAATAGCAGCATAAAGTTGGAAATTGCCCCACAATTAGTGAAGGTCAAACATCAAGGTCATCTAATTTATTAAGCAATGAAATCACTGTTTATCCACTCATCTGATGGTGTGAGACAGATTTTCTCTCAGAGCTGGATGCTCAGATAATATTTTTCATCATTAAAATATATTTTCTGAGCCTAAAAACAAAACATTTATGATTTTACAGAAAATGATTGATGGTGAATCAGCAGCATTAGAAGAACAGATCAGGCTAAAACATAACATTATTTTGCTATTTACCAGATGATATTTGAAGTAAATTTACCTCCTGGTATGAACATAGATATTATATCATAGAATGTACTCTGAGATAGGAATAAGCTAATGCTAATGCTAAATGCCATTGACCATGGAAGTTAAAACTTACTAACAGCTTTAATCGATTGCTGAGTAAACTTTGCTGCCGCAATGACAAAGCACTACACTTTATTTTGCATCCATAACTACAATAAAAAGCTGATAAAGCCTGAGACAGTATAAAGTCTGTGGTTTATTATATGAGCTACAAACTAACAGGTGATGATAATAACGGTTTATTGCAGGAGTGATTGTTACATTTTAAGCAAGAAGCAGCGTTGCAGAAAGCATTTTGTTACAGTTAGAGCATGAGAGTCTGTTTTACACTGTTTAGCATATATATGCACACATATATAACAACACAAACACAATATGTAGGTGTAACCCTCACAAAGACACCCCCCTAAACCAAAGAGATTTTTCTGCAAATGAGCGAAGAACCAACCAACCTGTGCATTTTGGTATTTATAATACCATAAAGGGCAAGGTGAGGAATTGACAGACTCCTCTTTTTGACCTCTCACCTGATGAAGACCAAGAAAAGGTTCATCCTCGGCCACCTCTACTCCATGGTAGGCTTTCCAATAGACCGGGATGAGCACTGCAGAGTGATGATGCTGTCATCTGCCTCCTTCTCAGGGCGCTGGCTCATCAAGAGACCACCGGGAGCGTTGTGAGGGTCATGTGTTTTGACTTCTGCAGCACTGGGGCCCCTCATTGCAACGAGGCTCCTTCACCCTCAGACTTCACCTACAACACCAACAGCTGTCATCTCCAAAAGCCGGAGTATTTGTCCATCATTATGGACTTCTAAGGAAACCAAGGTCCTTTGGAGTATGCAGGCCTTAAGGACATTTTAGGACTCTGTGGTAGCCTCTGCTGTCCTCTACACTGCTGGGGAGCGTTTAGCATTGACCTGACAGGAAGAGACTTAACAAGTCGGCCAGGAAGGCCAGCTCTGTTCTAATCTGCCCACTGGACTCTATGGAGGAGGTGAGTGAGAGGAGGATATTAGTTAAGATCACATCCATCATGGACAACACGTCTCACTCGCTGCACCATACTGTGGAGGGAATGAGCAGCTCCTTCAGCAGCAGATTGAGACACCCTCAGTGTAGGACGGAAAGCTTCTGCACTGTCATCCTCACAGCTGTCAGACTGTACAGTCATAATACTCAGTAGTACCCCTATTATCACTATCAATATCTTTTTTTTCTTATTCCACCATCACCTTATAAATATTACTTTAACTTGTGGGGTTGTTTTTAGCAAAGCTGTGTATGTAAATGTGTGTGTTATATTTATTTGTGTGACATGTGTTCACTTATTTCATCTACTTCCTGCCCTTTAATCTGCATCAAGAGCTGCTATAATGAATTAATTTCTCCACTGCATAAGTCTAAAGCTAACCAGGTCAGACTTATCTGAGCTTTATATAAGTTACCTGATTAGTTTCACCACAGCATGTTATGCATGATAATCATGAAACACTCCCACTCACTGTGTTTGACAATAACATGCAGAGGATAAGTAGGTAATTGTTGTTCTGTTTGTTTTAATGTTTAAGTGAGAAGGAGCTCTCTCGGGAAATGCTCTACAAACACCTGTGATCTGAATGGGGTTTGACATGAAAACATTTTCAGATTTATCTGGATTAGAATGGACACATGCGAGTATGTATTTGGTGTCTTTTCAATGGCACAATACCCATGTTTGTATGTGTGTGTGTTGTCCCCTGACAGTCTCATTCACACCTAATGATTGCAGCCTCTTACTGGCAGCCATCTCTCCTCTCTGACCAAATCCAATTATTGTGGACAATAGAAACCAGCTCGGGGCGCAGGACTCCATCAGCTCCTCTGTGCTGCAGCTCCCTGAATCCTGCTGGACCCCTAATCATGTCAAGGGCCTACAAGGGCCACAAAGTACACCTGTATACACACACAAAAACACAGAAATAGAGCAATGAAACACAAATATATAAGTACAGTTTAAGGCACAGAATTCAAAACAAAGAAAACACAAATATGAAAACATAATGAAAGCTAGCATGACACAAAAAGCAGTTTTTATGAGGAACAACATAGTAAAACCAAATAACAGACAACACACAGCACATTTAAGCACACTAAACAACATTTTCACCTAAAAACAATGGAATTAGTATGTCTTTTCTTCTCTGATACAGCTCTCACACACTTTAAGTGCAACGTCGCCCTCTAGTGGCAACAAAGGCTTACAGCAGCGATTTCCTGCCGCTAAGAGTTCCGCAGTTTTGCAACATTTAGATGCATCTCTTCCTCAACACACCGGAATCAAATAAATGCTTATTATCAGATCTCTTCGGAGCAGAATGACATGTAGGGAATGGGAATCAGGCATTTCCTTCAGGTGAGTTGGAGGAAGGATGCATCTAAGCCTAAAAGCAGGCTCATCACTCGTGGAGACCGGGCTTTTTCAGTAGCGGGCCCACGGCTGTGGAACAGCATACCTCT
>JBAMIG010000013.1:4577802-4598745 GCA_037177335.1 Kiunga ballochi | reverse complement strand
AAATCCTTCAAAGTTGAAGTTATAAGTTTAGGTGATGCTCTGCTCTAGCTTCTTAACTGTTATGTCCATTTATAAAACCTGTGGACATACTTGTTACCACTGTATTTCAGTGTGTGTGAGGTGTGCCAGTTATTCAGTTTCCTCAGACTGAAGACATTTCTCTCTCCTTTTCCCCACTCGCTGTCATTTCTGCTGACTCTTCAAACATTGTGTCTGCGACTGCTGCTGCCGTGTCTGCTGCATTACCAGGCAATGTTGTGCATGTGCGTTATAAGGGGGTGAATGGGTTTAAAGGCCCCCCAGCCTCCTTCTGTGCATGCTGCTCGGGCCTGAGAGAACAATGCTCCCGTCACGGGGGGACAGATTGGGTGGCAGCTGCATTGTTGGAGGACGGCAAGCCAGACACACTTCTTACGCACCCACCCCCCCCTAATACACACAAACTCACTCTCTCCCCATCCTTTTGTACCGCTTTTGTTGTTGCGGACTAAATTATTCCAGCTCTCTTGTGGCATTCAGGATGACAAACAGTGGCGCGGCAGATTAGACGTCGGGGGTCGGGACATTAGGAGGCCCCTGCTTTCCGGAAGGGATTCCTCATTAGAACTGTGGCTGAAGTTGAACTACACATACACATCTAAGCAGTTTGCTTTAATCAGTTTTTTTTAGATTAAAAGGAATGAACACTAATTTAATGGCATCAAAGCGTGATCATACTATATGATGATGACAGCATGCTGTTGCAGTGGGAATGTTTAGCTGCATTATGATGTTTTCTCTGCACCTCTTTCTGTACTCCAGCTGCACGCCAAACTTGTTTTTATCGACGAGGACAGATGAGTAAGATTGTCTGCATTTGTGCTTTTAAGTGTCACTAAGAGTAAAATTTTAGTTTCACCCTGTAACCTGTTTCCTTTGTTACAGTTTTGGCTAGTTTTATTTTGAAGTTAGCATCATCTGTTGCTCTACAATGACACCTATTGCTGTTTTAAAAATGCTAGTTTGCAGCTTTTCTGCTTTTATACTATTCTTAATTTAAATAAAGTACTTAAACATTTAATAAATCTCACATGTGACTAGTGAAAAGAGCAAAACAATTCATTTAATGGCTGCATAGACTGCAATGTTAACTTGCTGTCTCTTAATGTATCACTGAGGATGAGCATCGTCTTGGTTTGCTTCACCATTACCTGCTCTTGTTTGGTTATTGAAGCTGAACTCAGAGGAGAACTTTGAAGTTTTCATTTCCCACTTGCAGACATTTTGACTTACAGTCATGCCAGCATAAAACACACATGGGAGGATATGGGAGGTAAAATTTGTGAAGGTTCAACACAGATCTACCCCACGCAAAAAAGGGCAGAGGGAGCATAAATGCACTGTTACGTACTTTCAGCCCTAAAACTGTAAGATGATAGTTGCTTCTCTTCACTACATTTATTGCTCTGGTCCAGCTTAGTTAGAGGTGGATAATAAAACAGATTCTTTGGGGTTAGAAAAGAATGTATGCCACCATCATGGCACAACAGAAAACATGGTTTCAGCTTTTTTTGTTTTAGTGCTTAGGTTTGGAGATGAGGTATCCAAAGTCGGCCCTGGAGATTTTCCTGCTACAAAGACCCGAATCAGTTGAATCAGTTTCACTGTTTGGGCAGAATGGGACAACAACCTGTGAAGCAAAGCTGTTTAATTTAAATCATGCATGTTGAATCGGGAGACATCTAAAACCTGCAGGCTTGTGGTTCTGAAGAACCAGAGCAGGACACCTGGTCTAGTGTGAGCCAACATTTGTGGTTAAAGCTTTAAAAAAGTTAGTTTTTATGGCAGTATTGAACCATTTTAAGACTCAACATGTCATCGTGTCTATTTCTACTGTTTGTCCGAGTTATTTGTACCAAATTAGAAAAATAGCTCAAAGTAAAAGTCTCTCCGGTTTAAATTGTGCTGCAACTTTTTAAATGATTTCTTTGGCTTTACAACCTTTAGCCGTTACTGTATTGACTCATTTCACCAATGCAGAATAACAGATGTTTATCAGAGCATGTGACTGGAGTCCTGCTAAGGTTTGAACTTGCCCATTCAGCCCATCTTGCATGCACAGGAGGGGAACTTTAACTAGAAAGATGCTGCCTCGGTATTTCTCTTTGGACGATGCTTGCATGTCACTGCTTGCGCAGCACCTTTGCCAGCAGCAGTTGGTTTTTTTTTTTCTATTGTGCTTTATTAATGCATTTGATTTGATCTCTAAATGACTAACGGTGAAGGATGCACCCGACTGAGCATGTGCACAGGAGTTATACAGCTTCGGTTATCCGGGTATGACTGTTTGCTTTAAGGAGCTTCAGTTTTGTTTTGATTTTGGCTTGAACTCATCCAGGTTTGGATCTACCTGCACAGGTAGAACAGGTGTTATATTTTTCATTGTTTCCTTTAAACTTGTTGAGTCTAAAATCTTCACACCCCTACACTGCTGCGTAAAATGTAAATGAATCTGCACAAAGCTGTGAAAACGTCCAGACATGTTTCTGATAGGACTTGGAGCAGTTTATGTTTTGGAAGTACCCTTTTGATTGGGGTTTTCCTCATAAAACAATGATACAGCCAAATACATCAATATAATTTGTTTGCAGCCTGAATTGATGACTCAGGCAACTGAAACAGGCCCGTGGCTGCACCGTGCACATTACATGTGCAGTGACTACATGCAATTATTGTATGACTACTCTTTAACTGCCACTTCCTTTATGTATTAAGGTTACGTAAAGTGGCAAGAATTGTTGTGCTCATTTTAGATACTCTGTAACACAATAAACATAAAGTTAAGGGGATTTTTATGCATCGAACAAGCAGGGTTGACCCAAATCCGACAGTGGAGAGCTGCTTTAAGAGGGCCTCAGTATCATTATGTAATGTGTCCATTGGTGTAGTGGAGTACAAAGACAAATGTTCTACTTTAAGGTGCTGAACAGTGTACCATCACAACAATCTCCTCTTTGTTTTGATCGCCCACCCCCACAGAGCCAGCAGGCCACACTCAGAGGCTTTCAGACCCTTAGTTTATTGTTTTACTCTGCTGTTGCTAATTATTCACCTTGATGCCAGAAGATATATATTATTTATCATTTCACCAAGATAAGAGGGATGGATTCTGATGTGGTTCCTAGGACTTTTTCAATAAAACGGCTAGTACCACCTTGGAAATGGAGCGAGTGAATGCATGCATAGCTTGGATAACTCTGGTGTCGGCATGTTGATTTGAAGTCTTACACATTTTACTGACCTATGGTGTTCATAGATGCATGTTTAAAGCAGGAGGCAAAACAGAAAATATACGCACATTTATGCCTGTGAAAAGCAGAATTGTGTAGTTTATTTGCTTAAAGACAGAAAACAGAAAGCGTATTCACACGGTCACAGTTTGTTTTGAGGAAATAAAGATGATTTAAAGTCTCTTAGCACTAATTCTGTTGCAGAACGATAAAGCAGCACAGAGATCACGCCCTTCTTGGCATAATTAGTTGGTTCTTTTAATGTACCCACTGTTTTACAACTTCACTGCTAAAATGCAAATCAGCTGAAGTTGGATAGCAGGTGAGAGAGGCTGCGCTTTCCAGCTCGCCCCGCCTCTTCAAAGCTTAGATTACAAAAAGCGGGGGCTTCAGCTTTGCATTTAAAGCTTTTAATCAGTGACAAGTCTTGTAACTGAAAGCAAACTGGTGGGTGTAGCAAGCAGACAGCGTCTCAGAGGAAAAGGGAAGAAATGCTGCTGCTCTGCAGGCTTTTCTTTAGCTCATGAGGCAGATGTCTTTTGGATTTTCTGGGGTTGGTTGCAGCAGAAAGGAGCAGAATGAAAGGACGTTTTCTTTTTTTAATGTCCAACTGAGATGTTTGTCATTTTAAAGGTGATATTAAGTCTCTTTGCACTTATTGTTGGTCTTTCAGCACAAATGAAAAGACCAAAATCTGCACAGAGTGTAAATATCTGACAGCATTTTGATGGTAGTGTCTTTTTAATGTATAAATACACATCATTTATAAGTCTGAAGAACGTTTTGACCGGACTCATTCCTGCTTATTTAATATTCAAATGAACTTGCAAACTATTACAGAGTTCCCTGGAATTTAACCATTTCCTTGTTCTATTTCTTCCAAGCTTCCCTCTCAGGATCCGCCAGTGAGTTGTTAGCTTTCAGCAGAACTGGTGGGGTCAATCAGGTGCAGGAGGTCACGTGGGACGCAGAGCTGGATGTATGAGAAGGCTTCATGGGCCTGAAGGACCATCTGGAGGATGGAACAGGCCACTTCCTCAGCCTGGGGCTGGATCTGGACTACCTCCATGTGGATGGTGCAGAGAGGCAAGCTAGCCTCGTGACGAGTCCCGGACTCGTACAGGTCAGAGGTGGGACCGCGAGTAACAGCAGTAGCAGCATTGGGAGCAGCAGAACTAGTCTTAGTACTCATTCAAGCTGCAGCAGCAGCAGTTACAGTAACTTTTCTGAGGAGAGCGCCGTCTCTGACAGCGAAGATGAACGACTCCAGGTTGCTTCTGGTTCTGGATCTAATTCTCTACGACAAGATCAGCACCACTTCCACCAGAGAGACGCCTCCTCGGATCATCAGCCAGTCAGGCTGGACCTGACACCAAATCTCTCCCACGGAGACCTCTCACAACCAGGAGCACTACCTCCCTCTGACTCTGTCACACACTGCCGCACCAAGGTGGAGTTTGCTCTCAAGCTGGGCTACTCTGAAGAGCTTGTGCTGCTGGTCCTGAGGAAACTGGGCCCAAATGCTCTCATTAATGATATCCTGGGAGAGCTGGTTAAACTGGGAACAAAGACAGAGATGGAGCAGCAAGGAGGTGCCATCACCCAGTCTTCTTCATCTTCGTTCTCATCCTCTTTGGCTTGCTCCTCCACATCCTCCTCGAGCTCCTCTCTAGACTCCTGTCGCCTGCTTTGCTCGTCCTCTCTGCTGGAGGACAAAGACAACTTTCGACCGGTTGTTGTTGATGGAAGTAATGTCGCCATGAGGTGAGGAAAACACGCTGTATGAACAAACATGTTCTGCATCTCTTCTCTCTGCCTACACAAACTATACAGTAAATAGTGACAACAATAATAACGGATGAATAAGAAAAAACAATGTAACAAACAGCCATTTATGAAGATCTAATTAACTTAATCTTATTACACTTCGTGAGAAAGTTTTTGTCACACTCAAATTTACATGCAACTCATGAAAATTTGCAAAAAAGGCATGAATGAAAAAATAAAATATACATTGCACAACAGCGTGTCACGCCAGCAGCACAGCTGGGTGCATCACTCACAAGGAGTTGCATTAAAGCAAACAGGAGATTAACCATCTGGACAATCTTGTTTGACACGTTTAAAAACACATCTGCTGTTTATTTTATAAAGACCAATCCTGATAACATGAACATTTTTACAACAATTTAAAAAGTAGCTCCAAAACAGTTTTTTTATTCATGCAGGGTTTCCTGATCTGGCAACGCAACAGCTGCAGGGTGCATCACTACCACTAAGAAAATGTCAGCAAAGCTTCCCTTGCATTAAGATTAAGATTTTAAACCTAAATGCAGGGTTTTATTAACCATAAACAGCTACTTATTATGCCTGGCTCTCACCAAGTTATGTTTTGTTTTTGTGCAATGGAGCAATAACAGAAGGATAATTGGTCATATGGAGCTATAGAGGAGTTACAGTCATTGAAAAGTGACACAGAAGGCTCTTAAAAACTGTCTGGTGAAATGCTGGCGGATGTTTTCTTCTATCGCCTACTGTTACTACGGTACATGCTGGGAACTAAAGGCAAAACAGTGAAGGTAGTGATGTGCAGATTGATACCAAAACATTGACACTATCTAAACTAGTTATTTATGTTCTAGTAATGTTTAGTAATTTGGGGAAATATGGTGTAGCAGAGATATTACCAATGCAAAGCTATTTTATTTCTAGCATTATATTAGCGAGAAGCTAATAGAGAAGCTAATTTTACACAAATAGATGCATTGTCATAGCAACCAACTGGATCCACCAAAAATCACTTTATCTTTCTTATTTATGAGGAGTTTGGCAATTTTTGATGACTTATTATTAAAGAAATGACTCAATAAGCTTGAATCTGATGCAGTGGCCCACACTCCTGACCAGTGGTATGGTAATAATGGTTTCCAGTAGTCCGGAGGAGGAGAATAAGTTCAATAACAACCAATATTGTGGTTTAAACAAATACCTTTTGCAATTAAAATAGTTTATAAGTTTAAAAATACACATAAATAAAATAGATTAAGTTAAAACAGGAAAACTAAATCAGAGCACCTGTTAAAAGTGCTGATAAGAACAATAACTTACAGTCTAAACTGGAAAGGATCAGATTTATTAGCTTTATTATCTTTATTTATTTGAACTATAATTCACACTAAAACAATAAAATGGTGATAAAACTGTAATTGTTGTATGTTGTAGTTAACACATCTTTTGCTCATGCAGTCATGGGAATAAGGAAGTGTTCTCCTGCCAAGGCATTCAGCTGGCTGTTGATTGGTTCTTGGACCGAGGTCACCGTGACATCACTGTTTTCGTCCCAGCTTGGAGAAAGGAGCAGTCACGACCTGATGCGCTTATCACAGGTAGCAGCTACAATAAGTCATCAACAGAGACCGTTGTTTTCCGTGCTTTTTAGAGGAACACATTTATTTACTACTGTTTCTTATGTCAAACTACATTTCCTCCTCTTTGTTCAGACCAAGAGATCCTGAGGCGACTGGAGAAAGAAAAAATCCTGGTTTTCACTCCATCTCGTCGCGTGCAGGGACGCCGCGTGGTTTGCTACGATGACCGATTCATCGTCAAACTGGCTTATGAGTCAGATGGCATAATCGTGTCGAATGACAACTATCGGGACCTGGCCAATGAGAAGCCAGAGTGGAAGAAATTTATTGATGAGCGCCTGCTGATGTACTCGTTTGTTAATGACAAGTAAGGAAATCAAAAGCAAATGTTGGAGAGGAAGAGAGAAACCGATATGGAAAAATGCTGTTTAATGAGTATTATACACAATATCATATAGAAAACATCTAAAACTAAAAATTATATGTAATATGATACGAAAATATCATATTTTTTTGAATCTGGTGGCTTCAGGAAGTAAAAGTAAGTGCTGCTATAAAGCAACTGCTAGAGGAAAATCATGCCTCAGCTGGCAAAACTTGGTAACTTGGTATAAAAAAGCAACAAAAAAAAGTCTGAAAACATCTGAAAAATGTGATGCAATGCAAAAAAAATTCACCCTGAATTGAACCAGAAGCTTCTGAGAAGAACGTCACAACTTTGCAGGGGATTTTATCAAGACATCAGTCTCACCACATAGATTTCCTCACTGCAGTTTATATGATCTTTATCACTTCCTCTCATGTTCACCTGTGTGAACAAATCAGCTGTGCACAAACAATGCTACTCTCTTTAGTTTTGTTTGGGATCTACTGTGGCAGAAATGTCTCTGGATGTCCTAAATATAACCAAAGAACATCTGTATTTGTTTGACTGCTATAGGAGCTACAGAATATACCGGAGGAAGACTTAGTAGAGGATTGATTTATTGACTCTTAATTACTGCAAAGTAAACACTTGAAGACTTAAACTTATTCTTTTTATGGTGCGTTTAGATTTATGCCTCCAGATGATCCGCTGGGACGCCATGGACCAAGTCTGGAGAATTTCCTCAGGAAGAGACCTTTGTTTGCAGAACACAGGAAGCAGCCATGTCCTTATGGTAATATATGCATTTATTGGCACTTCCTGTACTTTTTAATAGCACACCAGCTAGAATATCACCGCTACAACATTGACTTTTTTGGTAAAGAGAGGATTTTGTTTATTAGCAAATATATTTCAGGACGTTAGTGAAGTTATTTCTGTTTTTTCATTTTTAGGGAAGAAGTGCACCTATGGCCACAAGTGTAAGTTTTACCATCCAGAGAGGGGTAGCCAGCCTCAGCGCTCTGTAGCGGATGAGCTTCGTGCCAGTGCCAAAAACTCCTCAGCTGCCTCCAGAAGCCTGCTGGAACACGCCCTGAAGGTACAGAGTTCAAATGCAGGTCAGTCAGACGAAATAGCAGAAGCCAAACCGAGACGGGACAGTTGGCAGCCAAACCAGACTCCACAGAGCTCCTCTGAGCTCATGGAAGACGGACTCCAGGTACACACCAAAGTAGAAGGTCGTAGAGGAAGCAGCGGCAGCAGTAGCAGTATTATTGTAGGGCCTCCTGCTCAAGGAGGGCTCCCTTCATCGGGATATGCGGACCAATGGGAGCCTCACGGTAGGTTTAGTGGAGGCGGATCCAGACTTGCCGGAGCTTCTGGGTCAAGCCAGGATGAATTCTACTACAGATGCAAGTCTCCAGAGGTGGGTTACAGCTCTCTGGTAAAGGCCTACTCCGGTCTCAGTTTTGTCGTCCCACAGTCCCCAGAGTGCCTTTTAGGGGCAGGTTCTCTGGTGTCAGACTGCAGCAGCAATGGCAGTACTGGTTCAGACTGTTTCTCCCCCGATTCTATGTCAGAGGATAGTCCCAAATGCCGCCATCAACTTCCTCACCACCCTCATTACCATGCTGGGCAGTACCCTCACGCTGTAAGCCATTTTTCTCCTGTGAGCCAGCATTTTCCTCATGGCCACTCTGCATCTAAAGGCCTGTGGAGAGCACAGGGGTACGCCATGGAGAACCCTCCATCGCCTGTTACCC
The DNA here is from genome assembly GCA_037177335.1 of Kiunga ballochi. Taxonomy (NCBI): domain Eukaryota; kingdom Metazoa; phylum Chordata; class Actinopteri; order Atheriniformes; family Pseudomugilidae; genus Kiunga; species Kiunga ballochi. The sequence continues at coordinate 4,589,978 of JBAMIG010000013.1, read as the reverse complement.
CTCACAAACCTTTACAACCCCTCCAGACTCCTTCAGCCTACATGTTACCCCAGCAACAGCATCCATTGTTGAGCAGCATTCCTGTGGATTTATCACCTCGTAAACCTCAAACATCCACTGTTCCATCTCAGGCTCAGAACTTGGCGCCAACCTGCAATCTAATGGCCTCCCAATGGGAGGAAGATGAACTCGAGAACTCCCGAGTATATAACGGATCACCTCTTTATTCAAGAAGAACCTACTCTGGGCTAAACCCATCATCTAACCATCAAATAAACTGGGACCTTAGTTACCAGTCACCCGCTAAGCCCCGCTATGATCTCTTTTCATATAAGAGCTTTCCACCAGTCCATGGGAAGACTTGGCATTCTCCTTGGGGCCAGAAAGTCCCTTCATCACCCCATGACCATTTAGCATCAAGTTCTCCACCACTCCTACAGCAATCCTTCCTATCCACCAATACCCACAAGAGTCACCCACCCCTGCAATCAGAGCTTCCCGCTTTGGGTCGATACCAGGCTCTCAGGAAGAGGCTGTTTACGAACTTGTGTGGCATCTTTCCTCCAGACCTGGTTAGAACAGTGATGGTCAAGAAGCCACATGTAATGGATGCCCAGGAGCTCGCAGCTGCGATTTTGATGGAGAAACTGCAGCACGTGTCATGAGCGCAGACATCATGTTCAATCAAACTTTGCAGGTGAATCCTTGCAGATGTATTAAAACCACACTGGACGACCACAAAGCAGCAGCACTAGATTCAAGGGCTTTTATTTAATTACTTATTTTCTTTGAATGGAAATTATTTCAGTAGTTTATTTTTTGAAAAGGAAAGTCCCAAAATTGGCATGATTTTTTTTGTAAATATGCTTCCTTTTCAGCACTTATGATAAGGAAAGTTTGGGGCCAAATTTGCATGTTTGTGCTGTTTTTGGCTTTCCATCACATGTTTGGGGAACCTTAATGTCCTGAGGGTAACTTTGTTGTTGATTCTTAATTTATTTATTTCTTATATTCTAAGTTATTCACATATTTTTTAAATTATTTAGTCTGCTGGCACTTTTTTATGTATTTTTTTTATTTGTTCTTCCCCTTTAAAAAAAAGTATTTTTTTTTAAACGGGCCAATCAGATCAGGGTATTTCTCAGGTTTGCTCTCCGTCTGAGCGAAATACCTTTGTTTGTTTTTTAACAGCCACTAATATTTCTTGCCTAACTTAGCTCAATAAACAGATGTTTTGGTGTGCGCTAACAGGTGGAAGGTCTCTTGTGAGATTTTGTGGATTTCCCCCAGTGAGGATGTGAAACTCCAACAGAAGCCACAAAAGAAGCAACAAAAACTCCAAATGAAAACCCCAGACCGTTTTTTATTTCCTCTGCTGCAATGGCTCTTTTTGCTGACTTCACAGATTTCTCTCTAAACAATAAGAAGTATTTGATTCATATTAAAATGACAGGCCATAACGATTAGGTAGAATTGGGATTTTCATTACTTTTTAATTAAAATGTGTTAATTTATTGTGTTTAATGTAAATGTGTGTGGTGCACGATGCACAGGAGCTCCTTCATTTCTGGTGTCACCACTAAAGTGTACATCTTCCTCCAGACAGCCTTTCTGTTTTCACTTGACAGTTAAATTCAGAGCTTCATGAGTTTTTAGCCCAAGTTGGGAAAGTTTTGAAATGTTTCATAGTGCTGACATTTTTACTTTTGCAGACTTTAGGAGGGATGATTTTTATCCATTCAAAACTTTGAACAGAGTATAAATGGCCTGTCCATTATAATAAATAGTCAGTATTGGGTTTAATTTAAAGAGTTTGTGATCATCTGTCTCCTTCACACTTGCAAACGTTCATTAGTTGAACAGCTTTTTGTGAAAGACGGAAATAAAATGACATGAACTCATCTGACAAGAAGTTTAATGTAACATGAAATTCTTGTGCTTCAGCTTTAAAAAGTTATGTCACAAACTCTTTATGTTCCCTGTACTATGTTGTGTTTCTTTAAAGGTTTATCCACATTTTATTCTTTTAATGTGACTCACTTTAATGCTGGATTTGTCAAATGAAACGATTGTTTTTACAGCAACCTCCAGCGGTGTGGTTAATGTCCGAGGAAACGTTCGGAAAACCGAAACCCTTACTCGTCAGGTTCCACTTCTCTTTGTTGATACAAATTGTATCATATGAACGGTGAAACAAGGTTGTTGTTTTGTATAAAAAAAGGTTTAATCTGAAAAATGTTACGTGTACTAAAGTGCAGGTATTAGTAGTTTTTTGTTGTTGCTGTACCATTTGACTGAGTTCAATAATATGTTACTGATGTTTTAAAAAAGAGGTAGTTATGTATTTGCTCTTTAAAACATGATTAATAAGAATTTAATAATAATAATAAAAATTTCCGTCTGCCATTCACACACAGAAAACAGGTTTTTTATGAGCTTTGTTTTAATTAAATCAGTGCCTCTGGGTTGAAATGTTTCCGGACAAACTTCAGAAACTCAAAAACACTGTTAGACAGTTCTAATATGTAAAACAGTATGAGCAAGTCTGGTTTTGTCTAATAACTTTACCTGGTAGCTATAGTCTATAATAAGGAGTGAACTTGTCTGGCACTGTGTGCCGTTTTCTGCCTGTGGGGTTTAAACATGCATTTCACAAACCCCTGGAGGTGAAACATCCATTTAATTATTTGAAAGCACAGATATATTATTAGCATGAACGTCTTTTGAAAAGGTATTTTTCTAACGTGTGTTTTTTTTTCTCCGCTCACAAAAGTCTCGTAGTGGAGCAGTGATGATAAATATTGGGGTTAAATCATTGGTACCTGGTATAACATGATGCTTTAAATAGTCTTCAACATGTTATTTGTCAAAATGAGTTCAGCCTGATTACAAAGCACACATCTCATAAGATTAACCAAATTAAATATATTATATGCAGACTTTTAATGGGGTAAATGTTAAAATAAAAGCGTAATTGCATCCTATTGCAAAATATGCCAATGTGAACTAATCTTCTAAATGGATAAATGTAAGTTAATCTGGTCATTTTAGGACATTTTGATTTGTGTTCAGCTAATTCAGATTTTTTCACGTCAGATTTACAGAATTTATTGTCAGAAAATGACTTTTTTTTTTAATTAGGTGCTCTAGTTTGTAAGGTTTTCCACAGGAAATGTTCTTTGCATGGATTAGCAAACACTGAAAGCAAAGCCTAAACTGGTTTCCTCTTCAGTAGTAAAGAGCAAAAACCACCTGCTTTCCTCAGCTTATATTACAATTTCAGTTTTATGGTTGTGTTCACATCGGTTTGGTCTCATGTCACCAGCTGTTGCAGTTCTTGGGGAAAAAACAGGAATTTTTTTTATACTTTCACTGATTTGCTTCAAGCTCAGTGTGAAAACATCAGTAATTAACGTGTGAATTGTTTGGAAGGTTCTGTATGTAGTCTGAACTGAATTACATGTTAAAGTTTAGTTTAAAGGGAACGTATCAGCATCGGTTTACTCTTTCCAATGTGCTTCATTCAGCTTCATTTCTGACCGGAATAAGTCAGCGGTGCCCGTCAGGGACCAAAGCCAGCAAAAAGAGTTTTCCCATGCGAATGGTGCAAACCAAAATAAAAAGAAAATCTTCAAACATTGTTGCAATTTGTTAGAAATGATATTATAAAAGAGAGATGTTCCTGGGCTGGGGTCAAACATCCAAAGCTGCCATTTACTGTGCAGTCATGTGTCTGATTATAGCTACTGTAGGCGGATCCTGGCAAAGTGTGTCCTGAATCTGTTTACCCCAAACAAAATAATATTTTTACAAAGAGAAATTAAAGCTTTTCTTCCTATATTAGATTCTAGAAAATTAATTCTACGCATTTCTAAAAAATGTGGGAAACTGACTGAGCAAAACAAGCTGAATGTTTTTATCTGTAATGTAAACATGACCAATAAATCATTTCACAAGCTTTCATGTTACTTTGTCTGTATCCTGCAAAATACAGATTATGTGATGTTTAAAAACAAATATTTACAGCTAAAACCTGCAATTTACAACATACCCAGGTATTATTTTTATTTATTTATTTTTATATATATATATATATATATATATATCTCAAGATTAGTATTTTATAGGAAATTCTTTGCTGCAAGTTTGGAAATATAAAGTCATTCTTTATTGTGGGGAAATATTATTGAACATATGTCTCAATGGAAACAACAGAATGCAAAGTATCTGCTTTGCAGTGGGAGCATCTGCAAACAGACCATCATTCAAGAAGAAAAGATGAACTAACATAACAGCCAAACTGTCCCAAAGGGGAAAAAAAGACACTGGTAGACAGAAAACAAGACAAATAAGGCATTAAAAAAGGTATTTAACTTGTTTAGCTCATAATAACAGAATTAAAAGTATATTAAAGCGTGCTGCCATCATCAACGAGCTAAAGCTACTAATGGCTGTTAGGTTTTGAGTAAAAGCACAACCATTTCGCTGCAGTCTCAAGTCTGGATCTTGTTATTGTTAACTATCATACATGCAACCTTAAAACTGCCAGTGAAGAACGAGGGGTCGGGAAAGGTCGCTTGCTATTTGCAGACCAATTAAAAAAACATGTGCTTGTGTTATAGGCCGAGCTGTCAGAAAGCAGAACGCAGTGCGACTGGCTGACTGCTGCCGGGCAGAGCTTTGGCGAGGCTGAAGCTACGGAGCCCCAGAGCTGGTCTTTCTCCTGGGTTGAAGGGAAGAGAAGCAGGAGGTCCAGCAGGTTTTAGGCTTTAACAAAGTGAGGCGCTGACATGGCAATGAGACTTAAGAGCCTCTTTTCAGCTCCGTGTCCACGTGCTCGTCTTCCTCACATGGACTCGAACTCGTCAATGCGCTGCTTGGTGTTGCCTTGGCGGATCTGGCGCAGGGTTTTGTACTTGTCTCTGCCTGCTCTGACGTTCTCTGCGTGCAGCATGTCGTTTTGGGTTTTCTTGGTATCATCCCGAGCCTCGGCCAACTCGGAGCTCAGAGCCTGGACAGAAGAGGGAAAGGACGAAGGACAAGCCATGAAAGAAGTGCTGGAACAAATGCAAGCGGTTTTAAAACATGCAGAACATTTAGCTACACAAATGATCGTTTGCAGGCGGTTTACTTTGAAGCAGCATGGAGGACATTTACACTCAGAGGTTTCATCATGATAAGGATCAAAAACACACAAACATGATTAAACCGCCTCTAGAATAGAATCTATAATCTGAAACGTATGCTGCATGATGTGGATCAAACTACCTGAGGATATTTTTAAGAAGTAAAATATAAGCTAGCTAAATGCTAAATGAAGGATTTTAGGTCCTGTTTTCAATTTCATATTAAAAAAAAACTCTTTTCCAGCTGCTTTATTCCGGCATTGCCTGGTGAGTGGAAGACCCCTGGTTTAAATTGCATGTTAGCAGATCAAAGCATGAGAAATGCATTTCTGCACCCCTGCAGCGACGCACCAGTTTCCATGTAGCTTTCATTCTTACATTTAAAGTTTTAGGATGGTGGTTTTCAGTAAAAAACACACCTGAAACATTTCCTGCTCATTACATTAACCTTTAAAAGTGTTTAAAACACAGACAGCAGCATAACAAAGGAGACAAAGGACATATAAAAGCTAAAACTGGTCTTATTATTCCTCGTTTTAAGACAGTTTTTTCTAAAACGTATGACAATATTTAACATTTTCTAATATTTTAAAGCTCAAAGCTCCATCTGTCCACACACCAGACAGCCTAAAATAAGAGATCTGGGAAAGGATTCATGAAGACGCAGAACTGGAAGCGTCTCTCTCGTCTTTTCTACCTGCAGCTGTTTCTTAACACGCTCGTTCTTCTGCGCCTCTGTGATTCGCTCCTCTTCGCTGCGATGGCTGGTCACACCGTCGCTGAGGAGCTCGGCGCTCGCCTCGGCGTTAGTCTCGTCGTGCTCGTCGTGCTCAGGCGCCGGCGGAGACGTCATGGCCGTCTTCAGCTCTTCCCTGGTCTTCTCCAGGTCGTCCTGTGCCGACAGAGCCTGGGAGGAAAAGGCAACCCGACATGCTCAGAACAAACTGGTGTTTTTTTCATGGTTCTTTGAGGCAGCTGAATATTTTAGTTTTGGTTTTAGCTCCTCATACGATGAATCATTCCTGCAGTGTCCAGTTACATGTTTATCAAAGTATTTAAAGAAAATAAAAAGCACATTAAGGACAGACAGAGACATGTCCAAAGGGGTTGCAGTACTTTGTGTTGCCATTCTGTAGCTTCCTCCTCTTTTTTCCTCTTCGCCTCCTCCAGCAGGGCGATTTTGGCCGTGAACTCTGCTAACTCAGCGGCCTGTTGAAAGAAAACACCTGCATAGAATCTGAACTGATCATTGCATTGATCATGGCTCACATTGACATGGACTTTTCCAGTCATACCAACTCAAAGCGCGTTAGCATCAAAACACTGTTACTGGAATCATCTCTGAGCAGTTCGTACACCTTATAAACTCTTCTTCATGGCTTTTCCTGCAGATGCATTTTAAAGCTGCATCAAGGTAAAATCTACAGCATTAGCTCAGCCTGAATACGATGCTGGATGTACCAGCTGCTCCTGGTTCTTCATCTGGTCGGCAGCCTGCTGAGCCAGCGCTGCCTTGGCCTCCTCTGCTGCCTGCCTCTCCTTCTCCAGCCGCTCTGCCTCCTCCTTCGCCCGCTTTCGCTCCTGCTCCAGCTCCAGCGCCTTGCGGGTCTGCTCCTCCAGCTCTGCAGGGAAACAGCAGCAGATATGAGTCGCAGAATAAAGCGTGTTTTAGTTTGTGCAGCGCAGGAAGACTCGTGCATCATGGTACCTTTCTGAGCTCGCTGCGTCTGCTCTTCAATCTGCCTCAGCCTTTCGATCAGCTCGTCTTTCTCTCGCTCTATTCGCTCCTTCTCTTTCTCCGCAAACTCCCGTTTTTTCTTCTCGTTCTCCAGTTGTGCTCTGAAAACCATCCCAGTCATCACACGGTTAGATCTGAGTCAAGCTGGGACATACAGTAAGCAATTTGCCTGATTATCTGCACACATTTGCTCCAGAGGTAGGATGAAATTTAAGGCTTTTTTAGTTGTTTATTAATGTATTCATGGTCCTGGACCTTTTTATTTACTAGAGCTTTTTAGTTATGAGCCCTCGCGGACCCTCAGGTCCTCTGATAACTAAAACATACAAAGAGGCCTCCTTCCATTGTTACGACTCTTCACTGTGAAACAGCCTGCAGAGATTGTTGCTTCAAACCCACCTCTTTAACTTAGAATTAATTCAGTTAAAAGCTTTGTTAATTAATATTTTAATTGTTTTGTTCAACTTATTTATTCATTCATTTAATTAATTTATTTATTTTTATCTATATTTTTATTTATTTATATAGTTTTATATATGCTTTGAATAATTTTTATTTTAATTAGATCTTATTTTTTTCTTAAAATGTATTTTTTTATCATGTTTTAACTCCAATGTCCTCACAGGGATCCTACAATATACAAATATATATATTATCAATACCAAGGACGGTATCAGCATAGATCAATACCAGTGTGATGATATTGATGTTTTTAGCAGAAAGCTTTGGGAGTAAAACCAATGAAGGACTTACTGAGCTCATTTATAGATAATAATGTGTGATAAAAGGGAAAAACAGCCCTTTTATTATCTTATCAAGTTGTCATTTCATGTTTTTTACAATTAAAATGTCAAAGTACTCTTGTTAAAACTTAAAATAAAAAGTTTTATTTGATAAAAATCTTTGTATTTTTTCCACTGTGATTCTAACCGTGATCAATATCCATCCATTTTCCTGATCACTTATCAATGCAGGATGCAGGCAGCTAGAGCCAATCCCAGCAGGTACATGTGGAGAACATACCTCCACACAGAAAGGCCACGGCTCAGACCTCCTCATCATCAATACTTAAAGTATAAAACATCAAATGATGATGAAATTTACTACTTACTGAATTTACTTGGATACTAAAATTTCTTAAGGTTTCAGAGACACTGAACTGAGACACCCAGCCTCATCCCTGCATCATTTCTCAAGCCAACGCCGCCCCCCAGTGCTCACACTGGCCTGGCAGCAGGTAACACTGCATACAGTACAGGTGAGGAAAAGATACAGCTGGTGGGGAAAAAACCCACAATCGGTCTGGTTTGTTCACCAGCATGTGACAAACCACGCTGGCACGATCGATTCAGCAGATCTAAAGATTCCCAGCTGGAACGGGAAAACACCAGTTTGATTTTCCATGAAGTGTTTTCCCAGAAAAGTGTCCCTTAGGTTAAAAACTTTCCCTTCATGAAGCTTCAACATTGTCTGTGAAGGGCTGAAAAGTCTAAACTGCAGCATTAAATCCCAGAATTTACCGGAGTTCTGGTACATAGAGAGGAATGAGTGGTGCTGAAGGCAACAGGCTGGATCTGTGATGCAACACGCTGAGGGAGCAACACACCCTGCTTATCCATCAGGCTGCTTGCAGCTGAAAGACGGGCCTCAGGTTTGGGTTTTTAATGACTGGCTCGCATCCCAGTTCAGGTTAAATCCAGTTCTTCCTCCATCTGGCATTGATGGGATGCTCTCCTCGGCTAATAGGAGCTTAGTTTGTTTTTATTTCCTCACTGACACAAACTGCTCTGAAGGAATTGCTGATTAGATGCAACACAAATAAAACCGACTGTATAACAAGAATGTTGTTATGCATAAAAAGTGTTTTTTTTTTTGTGTAAACTCTTAAAAAAAACTAGATAAAAAAAAAGGAAAACTCAAACAAAATGATGAAAACTGTTATTTTCAGGTTAATAAACAGCAAGGCTCTTAAAATCTTAACAGATGATAACTGTACCTCTCCATCTGTTTGTGGTGCTTCTCCTCTCTGGCCTGAGCCTTCATCTGCTGCACCTCAATGGTATCTGGCTTCCTCCTCCTCATGTATAACTCATGGTTTCCCATGCACAGCGCCAGGATGCGCTTGTTGATTCGTAACCGAGGAGCATAAAACACAAAATCCTGGAGAAAGATGGCAAATGCAAGGATTTGTGTCATAAATGAACAAAGAAATAAATAAATTCATGTTTGTCAACACTCACTGGAGCCTTCTTGTCGATGGGCTTAATGACAAATTTCTTGTCATTGAAGGAAATGTTTCGGATCTCGCTCCACGGGAAGCCGATCTTTGGTGATAACCTGATACGACAACGATCAAGGTTTTAATTAAAGCTTTGTCCTTATAAACCATGTTTATTTTATTTATATAAACCATGTTTATTTTATTTATATAAGACCATGTTTATTTTATTTATATAAGACCATGTTTATTTTATTTATATAAGACCATGTTTATTTTATTTATATAAGACCATGTTTATTTTATTTATATAAAACCATGTTTATTTTATTTATATAAGACCATGTTTATTTTATTTATATAAACCATGTTTATTTTATTTATATAAACCATGTTTATTTGGACTTTTCCATACAGCATGAATGGAAATTGCTTTTCTGTGATTCTCTTTCTCACCACATGAGGGCGCTACAGTCTAATAAACGCCCTCGCTGCAGCTTGTTAAAGCTGATTCCAGCAACCTTTTCAACCAGCCAAACATTACAGAATCTAGATCAGATAAATATGTTCATGTCTGTTTATATTCCATCATTTCTGTGGTGATATAACAGCTGTGTGGAGACTCATCCTGTGAAAACCGTGTTGTCATTCAGAACAAACACGTCTGTTGTGCTTAAGCTTAGTGTAGGTTTCCGTTCTGTGCAGATCAGAGAGCAATTCCCAACCCTCTGTCCTCTTTATCCCACCAACGCAAAGACATTTACTGGTGGCACGTCTCTGATTTGTGAGTTGTCTAAACGGGAACTGATTTTTGTTCAGCCTGTACGACGACTGAAAACATTAGATTGTGTTGCGTTACTGCGTGTGAGCTGATTACTTGTCTTCATGCTCATAAATGTTGAGCCCCAAGGCGTCAACCCCCAGCCACAGCTCCGTGCCCTTCTTGTTTTTAATTTCGAAGTAGTTGACGCCGTACATCTCCAGGTCCTGAGCAATCTTCAGGTACTCCATCATGGCATCCTCCCTTCAGAGAAAACAGGCTCAGTGTCCCTGCGGAGTTTCTCTACATGTCAAATGCAAACTTTTGACATGTCCCTCAGTGGGTGAAGCACATAAAGCAACATCTTTGTTCACTACCATCATATCTCCGTCTGCCAGACACAGCTTGTCTAACTAGCAGCCGCTTTGACGGCGTAACAAAGATGCAGTGTGATCAATCGATCGGTCAGTGATCAGCCTGTTTACAGCAGGTTGTTCACAGACCGGTCAGTAAACAGTTGTCTCATCCGTCACTATGGACAACAGCTTTGTAGAAAGTTTTCGGCCTCAGACAACCTTGCCACACTCACCTGAGCATGCTTCTGTGCTCCTCGTGCCAGGTTTGTATTCTGTCCTCCCACTGCTCCTTCGTCAACTTGTGCTGCTCCAAAACTCTGCAGGACAAAAATCACGTGGGACAATATTTATACCCGTGCAAACAGACTAAACCTGAATATCGTGCAGACACTGGACACTGGACTGTGGAGGGATTCCCTCCATCATCATTCAGACATGCATCTGTGTACCTCTGTGGCAGTAGGCGGTCGGACGCCAGGTAGCCGGGCTTGTGAGCGTCTTTGTTGTAATCTCCGTATTTGGCCTGGACGGCGTAAGATGCCAGCAGCACGGCCGTCTCTGGAGGACAGTAGTTCTCATCGTTCAGAATGGCCTCTTTTACCTGCAGAACACCAAAAAATGATGAACGGATGATCAATCACTTCACTTTCTATCGTTTCGTACCTGCAGTCTGTGCAGAGGATGCTTCTGTAAGGTCACATTATTAAAGAAGTTTAAATGCTGAATATGATAACTGCATTAATATGCATGCTATCACATCACAGCACCAAAACGTGTCGTGTGATGAGGAGGCGAGACATCGTCTTTAGGGTAGCAATAACTACTTAAATGCAAATCCATTCAATATACTTCCAGATTTCAAGCTTATTCATGAGCTCACAGAGATAAACACACATCAACAGGTTCTGGATGCATGAAGGTAGGATTCAGACATCTGGAATAAAGCCGGACAGGCTCACTGAATCCAAAACAAGGACGTCCAGGCTTAGTTGTTTCCACAGAGGATGACAGGATGACGGGACACGGATTCATCAAGCCATGTGAAACTTATCCTGGATAAGTTCCTGCTTGGGGTTTCCTCTGCAATCTGTCACAGAATCACTGATTTACCTAAACAGCTCGAGAGGCGAAGCAAGACGTGTCGCCCCCCATCCCCCCCTAAAATAAACCCCTACAGAAAATCCAATGAGCAAATGGAGGAGAAAAACAGCGACTCGCTTAAAAAAACAAAGAAAGCAGCAAAATACTGCTGACTAACTGCAGAAATAGTGCACAAACGTGCACGCACTGCTCGGCTGAAACCACCTTTTCACGTATTCGACACAATCTGATTAGGAGTTCTTTACAAATGCAGGTGAAACTGATGCAGATGGGATTAAAAGCGTGTAAATGTCTGTCTCTATCAGACATCTTTGTCTCCTCTGTTGGACACTGAGGACTCTGCAACAATAACGAGGATTTTACAGGATTGCAGATCAGTGAGGTTATAATTTACAGGTAAACAGTCGTGGTAGGAGGCTGGTGCTTTTGTGTCACACTGAGATGTAAAGCATTTTATTTAACCTTTATTTTAGCAGGAAGATGGTTAATAAAATATTTATATTGACATCTTATTTACAACACTGACCTGCTGGCCATGCAGTAATGCACATGCAAGTCAATTAACCATAACAAAAAGGAAAATCCTTCCTCAGGGGACAAAAAAAGGGACTGGATTTAAATTTGAGACAATGTTGTGAAGCATTGTGTAACCCGAGTTTTGAAGTGTTTTGAGTGTGGATCTACACACACACACACAAAATATTATATTTTAATTTATCTACATTTTCTTTCACCCCTGATTCTGAAGAGAACTTCATAGATTTATTTTTATTAAACAAAGAAAAACTGTTAGCCTGCGCGTTAGCCTGCGCGTTAGCCTGCGCGTTAGCCTGCGCGTTAGCCTGCGCGTTAGCCTGCGCGTTAGCCTGCGCGTTAG
>JBAMIG010000013.1:4532652-4542839 GCA_037177335.1 Kiunga ballochi | reverse complement strand
AATACAATAAGATACCAAGATATAAGAGTTTAGCTATTAATGATTTCTTATTTGTGTTTAGTTTAACCGGAAATGTGTTTAACTGCCTGCTGAATTCCTTGCTGATGTGCAACACTGCCCCCTTGTGGCCACTTTAATCAAAACAGCTACTTATTTGTCTGCTTGCAACAGGTGATTAAAAAAACCTTCACTGCAGAACAAATTTGTTTTTTAACCGAAGTCCTGTTTCTTGTAAGAGAATTTAAAACATATTTTATTTAAAAAGGGACAATGTACATTTTTACCATAAATGTTGCTATTTGATGCATTGCACCAGAGTTAACCTTAGGCTAATTTACATCTGCAGAATGCAGCTCTGGTTGTGCAGATCTAATGAGCAACTGAAGATGAGACAAAGAAAAAAGTTTTTGGTTAAAGAATAAATCATCAGGGGAACAAAAAAAAAAAACTCCACATAAGTCTTTCCATGTATCTCATCTTAGTCCACTGGGTCTGTTTAGGTCATATGACCACATATTAGCTACTTTGTGTCAATATATGACTAGGACAAACACAGAAGCAGTTTATGAAAAACAAAGTGCATCCTCGCTGTATTAAGAGGAAAAGTGGCAGAAAATGTACGTAATTAACTTAATAACTAATTTTAAACACTTCTGTAAAAAGAGAGCAGTTTTCTGCCAATGCCAAGGAGGAAAGACACCAGCGATGAGCTCAGAGAAGGAACAGTTGCTGCTCATCAGGAAAAGTTCGATGGCCATTTCTAAGCAACCTGTTATTCATCCTGCACAAAAAAAGTTTATTCACAAGTGGAAAGCTTTCTAAATGTCAAGGTCAGACCCTGCAGGCCTCAGAAAAATAGGAAAAAAGTCCATAGAAACAACATCCTAGACAGATAAGTCTAAAAGGAAGTTGTTTTTGTTTTGTATCAGCACTGTTTAAACATAAATCAAACATGACATATCAGCACAGAAATGACTAACTGTAAAACATGTCTCAGCACAGCTGAGTTTACCATAAATTCCTCTGTATCCTAAAACATGTAGGTTAGACGATGATCACAGGAGGCTGCATTGACCAAATAAAAAGACCTCAACCTGAAATGCTGCGGTGAGACATGAACAGCTTTGCTTTGCCAAATTCTGCCAAACCTCATTGAACTGAAGCAACGTTTAAAACGAGAGAATATTAAACCACCATTCAGATAGCAAGCTGCAGACCACCAGAGATTGTCTTTAAATCATGACAATAAAATGATCAACTGATGATTTAATTTGTTACCTTCCTGTAAAAAATAAATAAAACAATAAATATGAATTCATTACAAAGCACATGTTGCATGAAGCAAATTCAGACCCTGGGCCACTCTTGGTGTTGCTATGACAACACGATGTTCATCTTTATACAATCTCTGGGTGGGAAGAAAAAAATCAAACATTTGACAAAAAAAACCCACAAAAAAACGGACATTCATTGAGTTATTGTGAAAAAAAAATCCATCCAGTGTATCTTACACAGACCAGTATGGTCCAACTTTAGTGTGTCAGCTTACTGGTGATGTGTGGAAACCTAGTGTTTACAGCCAGTCAGCCTAACTGTACGGGATAATGAATGGACTAAGCAGCATTAGGACCACATTTCTTAGCGGCAAAGAGGCTTTTGGGGTGAAGATGCCACACAGATGCACACGGTCAGCAACATTTGGTTCTGAGGGGTCCAAAGTGTGCTAAGAAAATATCCTCTACTGTTACACCAGCTGCAGCAGCTGCTGCTGTTTCTGTTGATACACAGCTGGATGCTTCTGTGGTTTTACGTTGTTCATAGAAAAATGTGAGCGTGGAGCTCATCAGACCAGGCAACATTTATCTTTCTCTCTCCAGTTCTGGGGAGTGTGTGTAAATTGTAGCCTCGATGTTTGGAAAACCCTACGATAACAGGAGTGATCTTCTGCTTCAAGGTTTGGCTGAACTTGTCCATTTAAAGGAGAAAACTCTGCATACCTTTGTTGTAAATAATGTTTATTTATCCACTCAAAAAAATCTGTTAATTCCGTCCTGACATCAACAAGGGATTTAGGTCCAGACAGCTGCTGCTCACTGGATATTTCCTCTTTCGCAGACCTTCCTCTGTGTGTGAGAATCCAGCAGTTTCTGAGAGACGGCTACTGTCTCAGAGCATGCCGCATTCAAAGTCCCATAAATCTGCTTCTCTGTTTGTTTTTATCTTTATAAAGGACCTAATGAAGAGGTCATGTTCTATTTATTTATAAAGCCCTTTTCTTGCCACAGGCAACACAAAGTGCTTTACATAATAAAATCAATAAATTAATAACGCACAAAAAGAAACATAGCAATAATTACCCAACCCCCCTCCCCCCACACACAAAGATGTACAATCCCACCCCCTCCTCCCTTCCCTAATATGACTCCCTGACTTCTGTCTCCTTAACTGAAACTAGTAGAAATTAAACTCAAATGATAAATAATAAATTAAAAATAAATAAAGACTAAAAGAGAAGCAAAAACATTTGGTGATTTTCCATTTTCCAAATTCATATTTCTCCAATGTGTCTCTGATTCTCATGATTTCACAGGATTGTTAACAAATCTGCTCAGGATCGTGTGTGTCCTCTGATATAGCTCCTTTAGGAATCTCCTTCTAACTCAAAGATTGGGTAAAAACACCAGTGACCCTTACAGAGGAAAGAAGAATGATTTAGTGTTTCTTATGAGATTATTCTGATTCTTTATGTGTGAAAATCTTTTACTCTAATTAAACTCACCTTTCACTCATATATGAACAAAACTCACATGTTCAATATTATTTTTAATGCAAAATCAGGTGTTTTAAGCAGGGAAGCATCTAAAAAAAAATCCCCCAGATTTTCCTCAGTGACCACTTGAGGGCAGCAAAGTCCCTCCTGATGTTAAAATCTTTTAAGAGCGATGCACATTTTGCTCTTGATGCTTGGCTTTCATTATCTGTTGCTTTCTAGAGGTGTTAAGCAAGCACTGGTTTGACTTTGATGGGAGAGTCAACACAGCACGCGGGCTGCATTATGTTCTCATTATGACTTACCAGTGCAGCACGGCTCACAATGGCCACTGTGTTTACATTTGAAGGTTTGCCAGTGTATGTAAGGGGGAAGGATGCTCCATGAACATAAAGTATGCAAAATGCAAACAGTGATTTGTGTTTTAACTTCCTCAGTGCTCAGAAACTTTCCAGTCTGACTCACATCAGCTGCACCGGACCTTCATGTTGAAATACTGTTTCTTTCTGTTACAGTGAATTTATCATAAAAAAATCATCCAAAACCTGCAGGTCAGCCACCTCTAATGACCAGCTGCGTTAAGTGGGTGCATGGCGGATTGGGAAGAGGAAGCAGATGGGGATCAGGGATACAAGCAGATCTGTGCATGTGTCATTTATCCACTGTTTGATCGGGGCTTGAAACAAATTAAACACATGACTGAGGATATGTTCACATTAACATTAACATTTCAGAGCTTTTTCTTTGTGATGCTTGTTTTGTGAAGCAGATGTGTTCTTGGGAAGGAAGGAACTTCAGACATGTGACGTGTTAAAATGCTTTACAGGATCAATTTGGGCTAAAACACAAACATAAATCAGACTTTTTCTAATTCAGTCAGTACTTGTGAGCTTATTTCCTGCTTATTAAGCATTAAATCTAGACACAGAGAACTTGTGATTTTGTGTATCAAATGTTGGGTTAGCATGTCTGTGTTAGCATCCTCCATCTTTAATTTAATTAGCAACTGAATTAACTTTTGCATCCAGTAAATGCACACTTTAGTGTTTTTTTGGTGTGTCTTGTGCAAAGAGAGTATTAAATTGCCAGTAGTTTTTAGCTTGGTATGCTAACCTGTTTACATGCAACACATACGGTCGTCAAAGTTGCTTGTTAAACTGTACAAACTACACTACAAAAACCTATTTAAAAAAAACAAGGAAAAAATGACAAAAATGAGGTAAAGGTTCCTTGAAAGAAGATAAATGATCTGCAAACAGAACAAGAACATTTTACTAACTCAAGTATAAGAACCTAGTTAATAAGAATAATTATCTTACCTTTAAAAAATAAGCACATATGTCCCTCATTTAAGAATTTTAATCTTACTTAGATTTTAGTTTTTGCAGTGTAGCAGCTATTTGCTAAAAGCAATGGAGTGGCGACGTATGCAGGGTGTACTTTAGTGTAGTCGCCTGCTAATAGCTTGGATTTATCCCAGATTCCATCCATGCTGCAGGAAACTGGTGCAACAGCCATGTCTGCAGCAGGTTATAATAGCAAAAGGCTTCCTTATAACTACTTAAAAGGCTTTTCATGAAGAGGTATCTTAATTTTGAGACTGCAGTGATCATTGAAAGAAACCTTTTCTGCAGAATTTGAAGAAGCTACTTATAGATATTAGTTGCTTTTTTAAATGGTTCTTGTTTGGTGAGTTTATAGCAAACAGCTGCCAGTTTGTACATTTTGTCAATAAACCTAATTTGCAGTGAGGGTTGAATAATTTTGACTGGAACTGTACATCAGAGCTGCTGCATGGCCTCGGATCAAACAGCATCGGATCAAACGGCATCAAAATATCATAGGCTCTCGAATCCCTTGTCAGACACTCCCACTTCAAATGCCTTGATGCTGTCATTCGTGCTCATCTGCTATTTAAACAGGGTTTCACTGTGGAGGCCGCTGTTTTCATGACTAATTTGCTTTAGTCGGGACAAAAGCTGATGAAAAGCAGCTCCTCATTCCGGTGGCTCATCCGGCAGCTGTCTTTTTACCTTGTCTTACTGCGACAGAACGACGTCTTTTATCATGCAAAACAGGGACAAAAATCAAAGTGGTTTCATGAAACTGCTCGGGAGATATTAAAGGGATGGTAATTCATTAAATAGAATAAATGATGAAACCCTATTCTCATTTATCATGTCCAGTTATTTTTTCTTACATAATCTGTACGCCTCTTAAACTAATTTAATCCAAATAAACCACAAATACATGCACGGCAAACCTGTCAAAAAGAATTTTGTACTGTAAACTAAACCAGTAAGCTATCTGTGAATCACCGCTCCACATTAAGCGTTGTAGGAGTCTGCTTTAGGTTTTTCTCAGAAGGGTACTTTGACTTGCAGGCCAATCAGTCACAGTAACAATGGCACATACTGTCGTCAGCACAGATCCTGCTGTGTTTCCATTGCTTTATATGGTGGAATCCCAACATCAAACTGGGAGGTGAAAAGAGGAGGAGAGAAAGATATTTAATGAAGGTTTTTGATGTATAGAAATGTTTCTGGTCATTTAAAAGGAATTTGAGTGGAAAGATTGTCCCAACATAATTCAAACTCATGGTTTAAGCTGTGCAAAGTCTGTATTAATGTTTAGAGGTAATAAAAATCTGCATTCCTGTCCAACTTTTTGAATTTTATTTAGCTAATGTGGGATGAATTGTAGAGGTCAGGGTTTGGGGTTTAACATAGCCAAGAAATGTTTTGATTTCATTCCCATAACTGGACAATTTCCATCTTATTTCAGAGTTTATTAAATATTACAGAATATGGGACATTGACCTCAGCCAAAAGTGTCAAGTCAGGTGAATAAAGCCAAGTACATTATTAATGGAGTCTATGATTCATGAAAGCAATAAGCTCAGTAGTCAGGGAGGTCTCATAAAACATTACAACAACCAATGTTTTCATCCCAAATCAAGCATTTCTCATTCATTTGAATCACAATTTCACAAATGAATAATTTTTTGTGTTCATGCTGACAAGCCAAAGAGTGTGCATGAAAATGTTATCCAGTGGCTGATATGTGAAGAGCTGTAGAAAGCAGGATCCAAAGGAATTTAACGTTTCAAATGCACCTGTAACAATGCAATTGTGAAAACAGCCTCGTTTACCAACCCTTTACACTGATTAAAAACCAGGCAAAGACCATTTTTGCACCCATTAGCTACAGAGTTCTGTAGCCTAGTTTTGTAAATGCCACAGAGCTCTCTCTTTTCCTCAGTACGCGAACTGAAACACTCATTTGTACCTCATTTGAGGAAATAAGAGAATTTAAACAGGTTAAATGTGTCTTGTCCCAGTTAAAAACGGTCTTAGTATTGATTTAGTTTAAGAAGTTAATAAAAAACTCTACGCACTATTGCACATTAGCTTGCTAACATGCTAGCTTAGCCACAGAGCTAACGTTATTCCAAGATTTCTGTGATAAATGATAACTGCAGCTGTTAAACAGAAATCTTCAGAAATTGGATGATAAGTTTAGTGTAGGGAGGGAAAGCAATCTAACTTACATTACAGGGGGTTAAAAATATAATAATTTTACAAAGACGAGTTAAAATGCTACATTAGATTATGGATGGATGGGAATAAGGAAAGGTCTGGAAAAGAATGGAGTGTTTTTTTATGTTCCCCATTTGAATAATACTTCATTAATGGTACGAGAAGTGCAGTTGTTATAGTGCTGATTTTGATTTAGACTATAAAGAATGCAAAGTTAAAATCACCATCTGGTTTGTTTGAATGTCACGTTGCTTTGGTGGGGTCAGATTATGTCACTTAACTGGTTTGTAAATTTGCCAGCATTCCCTCTTTTTTGTCTCCTTTCCCTTTTTTCTGCACATCGTCTCATCTGCACTTGATGCATTTGTTTTTAAGACAGCAAAAAAAAAATGGATTGCCCAGTCACACAATAAGATGTTCCCCTGTAGCTGGTGGTCTCATCTCAGTAAGCAAAAGTACATACCATACCTGGACATCTACTTGCATATTAGAGAAACATTTTCTGCTAAAAGCACCATTTGACAACACTGCATTACACTAAAAATACATATTTGTTGCTGGTCATCTATGTCCTCACTGTTTGGCTTGAGCGTCCTGCAGCTCTGGCCTATTTGGCTCTTGCAATGATAACATTGTTTTGTGGGAATCTTCATCCAGACTGATTGAGAAAAAGCACTTTGTGTGAACTTGTGGGCTTTGAGAGTGATTGTGTGTTTTTATTTTGGTGCATTTTAGACAAAGTCAGAGAAAAGATGGTCAAACTTCTTTGAGGTGGATTTCTTTAAACCTAAAATTAAGTCTGGGGTCATTTCAAAATGGACTTAAAATATCACTTAAAAGTGGCAAATACACATTTTAGGACAACATTAAGATAAAATGGTTTTAGGCTTCAAATAATTTGTAAAACTGAGATTGAAAATCTGTGGTCTGATTTTCCTGAAATCCACACAAAATAAAAGATTCTGTTTTTAATCCAAGTTATGATTTAACACACTCCTTCATGATTTCCTGCAATTTAGTTTCTGATTTCACTTCTAAAAAATGGTTTAGTAGTTAAGTTTGACTTATTTTTATTTGTAAAAGTGTGATTTAAACATATGTTTGTTTTCACTTTCTAAATGTAAATGTAAGATTGAGAAAATGCAACATAATGAAAATTTTTATTATTAGTTCAGCTTTTTGAATATTTCACTCTATACAAAGCAGGACCATAAAACCGAATGACATATTAAAAACTAAATTATTAATTATCATTTTAAAAAGTCTTACTTTAAAAACGAATTAAAGAAATAAAACTAAAAACAAAATATTAGCTTCTAATTGAAACATAATGAAAACATAGAGCCGTTCATTTGAGTCAGGTGTGGTAAAACAGGGTTATCACTAAAACAGCGGTTGAAAAACACTGAGATTATGTGTGGATGATTTATTCCCAATGCAGGCAACCATAACATGGATTAATGCAGCATAACTGAGACAAGGACTAGTTTAACACAATAAACTGGCAACCTAAAGCATACATAGACAGGAAGCAGGTGTATTCAGGAAACAGGAAGTACAAAGAACAGCATACACATAGAAATAACTTTACAAAATAAAACAGGAAACTAAAAAAAAAAAAAAAAGACTCAAAAACTTAAGAAAACTACTCACAGGTCATGAAAACATTTAGAAAAAAAAGAGATAATCAAGTGAAGCTATATAAGAAGATGGAAAAGCCATGTCTCTGGTACAGTTTAAGCTGTGTGAGTTTTATCAGCATTTAATAAACAAAACAAAAACAAACAAACAAACAAAACCACTAAAGTTTGATGCCTGCTGTGCTTTTTTTTCCAACACAACACGATTAAGGACGGGGTAATGAGAAGAAACCAGCTACGACGCATCAGATGAAGTCCTCCAGTCATAACAATCGCTTTCATTCATACACAGTCGTGCTCACAGGCTCACAGACCTTTGCCCCTTTTTTTGCATGTATCGCCTCCTTTAACAGCAGTGACAGCTTGGACTCTTTGTGGTAGGTATGGATGAGGCTCTTTATTTTGTCCAGAGAGAAAGCTGCTCATTCTTCCTGGCAAAAGGCTCCAGATCCTGTAAAATCTTGGTTAGTCTTGTATAAACTGCATACTGGCTCAGGAGACTGAGATGGCCGCTCCAGAAGCTGTTTGGCACGTTGTAAGCGTGATTTTTTTTTTGCTGTTGTGGCTTTTTTCTGTCGACCCAACCATGCAGCCCTTTTTCTTGTTACTGTGCACCCTGAAACATCCACACCCCTTTTTTCCCCACACGATCCTGTATTTCATCTGATGTCGTCTGTAGGTTTTTAATTTGCATCTTGAATTATTTTCCTCACAGTTAGCTGAGTATTTACCCAGCAGATATTTTTACAATTCTTCAGCTTTCTTCATGACTCAGAATCCACAAGAGTCAGTGCACGGTTCTGTCAGGAGCCCAGAATCTCCCTAAACCCGTCTTATACAACACTGACTGCAAGCAGACAGATCCCAGGTGTGTTTTGTTACCTTTTTAGCCATTCAAACCACTTTGTGTTGACTTGTGTGCATGTTATCAGGGCCAAAGTACAAAGAGCATGTAATGTTATGAGCATAATTGTATACAAAAAGAGAAGATACATCACTTGTTCAAAGCACTAGGATCAACATCAACCCTTCATGAGTTTGTGTAAAGGGAGTTCAAGTTGTGAGACAAGAGGTCGAGACGATGACTGGGACGTCTGAATGTCTGCAGTGAATAACAGCACTTTTTCTGAAATGGAGGAAGATGTAAAGGTTTATTTTCAGTCTGAAGGTAAATGTTTGACCTGTGACCTTGTCTTTTGTCTCTTCTGAAACCTGCCTGACACTTTAATGCTTTTAGCAATGACAAGTCCGCATTTTGAACTTGACTGTATCTCTCCTTTTCCAGCTGTTTTTACGAGTCATTTTTCATTTTCTTTGCCCTCATTTGTGCGTCCGTCCCATCGTGTTTGTGCCTGTTTCCAGATCTCCTCAGTTTGTACGAAAACACGTCTCTTCTCCTGCGACCCCTTACAGGAGCCACCATCAATTTAAGCTATTTATAGAAATACTGATTCTGTCTTTTTGCCGGGAGCTGTCTCTTTTCACCATTTTCCACTTTTATGTCACAGAAGAGCAGCAGTAGGTGGAGCGTACAGCCTGCGTTTCCACCAGATTTTAAACATAGATTTTTGTCAGTTTTAGGGCTTGGTTTAACCTATCGCAACCTACCAGAGCTGGACGTGAGCCATGGCAGGATACTTTCTATCGGCATGCCAAGATGGAGCAAGTAAACCCAGATACTGATTGGCTCCTCCATGTCTAGACATTAATCTATCATGTGATGTCTGCACTTAGTCACACAAAACTTCCCCAAGTTGCAAAATCTGAGAGAACAATGTTCTGCTGGATGCTGTGAGGAAGGACTCATCCTGCTGCTACTGGTGTAAATAGAGAGATGAAATCTGCAAGGGAACATGCTTGCAATGTCCAAAACCATGATGGTAGAAAAATGTTGCAACACTGAATCAGTGAATCTGATGCACAATGTTAAATTACAGGATTAAAATGTTTTTAGATAACATTAAGAAAAGATGCTGGAGTTTCTGTTTGAGTTGAAACATCAGAAAAGGAGATCTCTGATTGAGGAACTGGGTAGTTTATGTATTTACATGTCCGTGCATGTCTTAGGTTTGTTATTCCAGCTTGTTTTTCTGTCCAGAAATGAAAAGAGAGGGAGAGAAAGTCATTTTAATTAAAACAGGGTTTGCACTCTCGTTTACTCAGATTTGATGCTTGGTTACTTCTGGCGCTCGTGGCAGTTAGATCTCTGACTCTGCAGGATCCCAGGAGATATCCTTT
>JBAMIG010000013.1:4512237-4525740 GCA_037177335.1 Kiunga ballochi | reverse complement strand
TATATTTCTCTTAAACAGAGGACATGAAGTGTAGGTGTTGAAGGGTGGGCTTGGCTTTTGATGCCTTTATGTTGAGTAGCAGACATCAGTTGTTCTTAATGTCTTTATGTCTTTAGTTTTATTCATAGGTCATGGTAGCACTCCCACCTCATCCGCCATTTCCTCCACCAGCTTGCTGTCAGACCTTGCAGCAAACCATATCTATCTGATCCAAATATGCAACCAAAAAAATGCACCGAAGGTTTTCTCAAACACTTGACAGGAGAATTTAGATGTTTAGAAATATCTCTCTCCCAGCATTTCTATAACAAAACAGGGGTTGGTGGTTTGATCTCCAGCAACATGTTAGAGTCAATATCAACATACATAGGAGCATGAATGGAGAGAAAATGTGTTGCAAAATAGAGCACATTCACAGGAAGACACAATGTTTGAGTATATTTGTAAAGAGGTATATGGGAAACACTTTTTTAAGCATTTAAAAAACAAACACAATAACTTTTAGGAAGTTTTACTTCTTGTAAACTTTACATTTTACAGCACATCTTCATTTTCTTACTGCTTTTCATGCATGGTTATTTTATTCATTTATCACACAACTTTATAACAGGGGTGTCCAAAGTCGGTCTTCGAGGGCCACGATCCTTTAGGTTTATCCTTGGTCCATCACAGCTGATTTAAGTTAATCAGTCATTATGCTGATGCATTGATTACCACTCCTCACCATCACAGATATGGCTTCTGTGCCTTACTTACTCTGATGACATGCTGTGTGACTGATTTTCCAGAGCTGTGGGTTTGTGACATGAACTATTCTGGCCTTAGAAAACATTCAGTACCTTTATGTCCACATAAGATGAGACACGGATGAGATGACAGTTTCTCTTGGGCTTTCGCCATGTGACATATTTTAATCTGTTAAACTCTTGGACTCGGTGATGGACTGTGTTGAGTAAAAAGGGTTTTTCTCGGGTCCACATGGCTATGTTGATCATGATGACATGATTATTTCTTGAGCTAAGCTACCTAAACCTCACGCATCCCATTTTTTATGTGTTTGAATTAATCCCAGACTTTCCCCAGACTCCTTTGGTTTTATTTGTTTATATTTTTATATAACAAATCATTGATTTTTTTTTTTTTTTTATAAAAGTTGGCTTAGAGTACTTAGCCTCTACACTTTTCCCTCAGGGTGACATGTCTCTTTTATACCTTATCCTGACACCTTTATCAATAACCAATTAATCTGATGATTACTCAGAAAATGTTTTGTTTGCATCACTCCCACCATGTTTCGGATCGTATTGCTGGTATTGTTTTAGAAACTATTTTGTTTCCAGATATAATAGAGGAAAAAAAGAGGAGAGGATTCCCCCAAAAATTCAGGGGTTCTCCAGGAATAATGAATAAAAGGCTCTTCATAGAATTTTTTATTATCGATTTCACAGGGAGCATGGACAGGAGTGTTGGCCGTAGTACCAAAGAGGTAGATGAAAGCTCAACCTAATCCTTTTTCTTTTAAGGCCAGCAAAGGTCACTCTCATGTGCCTTTACACCCACCTCCTCTGGCACACACTCGACCAAAACACACAGAATCATACACACCAGCTGTCTGAGGTTTTACCCAGATAAACAAGAAGTGTAATAAATGAGTGGGTTTAGACATTTGCCTTCAGTGGTGTGTTGCTGTGATTGAGAAACTGCAAATCAAATACGCTTGCGCAATGTGTGTGTTCTGTCATATTAGCACATACACACACAGTAAAAGCATACCATTGGAATAGATGAGGAAAAGATGTTCTAAGAAGCTCCCAGCATGATGCCAAAGAGGGGGAAAGTCTACTGTGCAGGGTCTCTTATTCTTGTTAAATAATGGAAACTATTGTCAAAAGTGCCTCGTTGTATATACAATACATAAAAATTAATGCACACATTAGTGTTTTTTAAGATATAAAAAAGCCCTTATTTTACATATTTATGAAGACGTAACCAGCTAAGTCCTCATCATTGTTAGAGTTTGCTGTGGCTCACTCAGCTGCGCTACATTTACCAGTGTACAAGGTGGTTTTAGGACAAAGAACCGACTTCATCCAAATTATCTTTATGTCCAAAATAACAAGGAAAATTCAAATAAAAAGTCAAAATAATAATTTAATTTTAAAAAATCTTAAATAAAAAGAGTTACCAATGAAGTCCTTTCATCACTGAGACATAGATTTGGTGTTTTCACTAATGTTAAAAGTTTAAGAGACTTGACAGGAAACTTATTGAGAGTCAGACACGTAGCTGCAGGGAAACATCCAAAACCTCCAGACCCATGGACCAAGAGGTCCAAAGTAAAGTCCCTGTTTGAGATGAGTACTCCCTCTGACAACCTTCAAAATGATTTTCAACACAACAAAGCATCATCATGTCCCACATCCATGTCGTAACATTGCATACTATGTCTTTTGCACATTTTGCATTTCTGTTTTTGTTGTGGGAAAAGATCTTGCAGACTCTGTCGCAGTGACATGGCAGCAATCACATCACAAAGTCTTACCTTGTTTGGTCCAACATAGACACAACCACACATACTGATCTAAGTTAATATAATGTGATACAATTTGACTCATATGTGTGTGATATATTTACAACAAAAGGTTAATTTTTTTATCATTCTCTTCTAACAAAATGACATTTTTCTGTTTGCTACGATACCTGAAAATAAGAGAGTAATGCCGATTTACTACAAGAATTCCTAAATTAGAGCATAAATGAGTTTGTCCTTACACAAAGTCTTTATGCAACAGTTGGAAAACAAAACTGCCATATAGAATAAAGTGTAAGAACTCCAAACATATGCAGTTTTTACTGGTTTTCTTCTGTGATTCTACCGTCCCTCCATACTCTCCTATGCTCTTAAACAGGTACCGTCTCTCTCTGCCAGGTTTCCATTGGTGATCAAACTTCTAAAACATAAATTTTGTTGCCTGTTATGCAACCAAACTATGTTGGAGGTCTTAAACGGTTCAAGCTGTGGCCATGATTTGCAGTATTTAGATGTTATAATGTCAAACAAAAAGTTAACATGTTTTTTTTGAGGTTGCGTACCTCAACAGAGTCCCATAAACCACCACACAAGCACATTTTGTTGGTCAGAAGATACAATGATAAAAGATGTTTTGTTCTGTTGCAGAAGCTCCCTCCATCATGTTTAAAACGGTTAAAGAGAAAATAAATTATTTTGTGTTTTAGTTTATTGTGTTGAAACCTAACCATCAAATTCAGGATCCCGTGGGACTGGGAAGTTTGGTTTTCTTCCTCTATTCAACACAAAACTGCTGTTTTACTGAAGCAGCAGAATGTGAGGCAGGGACAACAATATGTGGGAATTTCAACAGGGTTCCCGTTCCAGGGATTTGTATGCTTTTCAGAAAGGGTCAGTAGAATTATAAAGGCAGAAAAACATCACTAATTGCTGTTTTGACTGAAATTTTTGAGTGGAATAGATTTTTATCAGGCGTGACCTCATTGCTCAGTAAGCTATGTGTTGGCTGAGGAATCTCACCGAGAAGCCAAGCGGCCTTAAAAGTCTCTTATCATCCTTATAAAAATAAAAGCAAGCTTTTTTGTTGCCAAGACGGCAGCTAAAAGCCTGAGAGTGTACACAGCACCTGCAAAACTAACAACAGCCCTTAATAGTGAAGGAAAATGCAAAGAAAAACTCAAATACACATTTATCCTTTTATGGAGTTGTGTAAAAAAGCTCAGCTTATCAATCTGAAGTTTTACATTAGAGAACATGACACAAGGTAAATATAGTCCTTATCAAGTTTAATATAAACAGATAAGTAAGCATTATTTATGAGTCCAACCTCACTGCTTCCATTAAGTTCATAAGTATCAAACAGATGGTACTACAAACCCATTAAAGTTCACCAGCCAGTCTGAGCACTTTAAAAGCAACAACGCACATCACCAATACTCTGCAGCAACCACTGTGTCCCATCAGTCTACAAAGGGTTGTGAGTATATTTCCAAACATGTCAGAGGACATTGTTTTAAAATTAAATTGTTCACAAGTGAAGAAAAAATGCTGCCTATCTTTTTAAGAGTAGGTGCTCCAGCAAGTTCCCCCCCAGGTTAGACCATATCATTCTTAGAGAAACTGCAAGAATGCACGTGTCAATGCAGATTCCACAGTTTGCACATGTTAAACGATCAGTTCAGTAAAACATAAGGTTTGTAAAGGATTGCCAGGAGAAAACTTTTCTCTAAAAACAACAATAACTGCACCTGAACAAGCAGGAACAGTTTTTTTTAAAGATGAGACCAAAATGAGGATGTTTGGCTATAATGCAGCACCGAGCAGTAGTAGAATCAGATATTTACATGCTTTAGACATGAAGGCTATATAATGATAGATATTATACCTCTCTGTAGCAAAAAGGTGCCGTGTCAGGGACCGAGCAGTGAAGATACAAGGACAAAAAAGTTATTTCAAAGCTGGGTTTATATACTCCTTTAAAATCCTACAAAAATCCAAATAAATGACTAAACTAGTTGGGATTTTTTAAAAGAGATCAACCAAACATAGCTGTGCTCAAAAGAATACACAAATCAACTAAGGAAAAACTGACTCCTACACAGACACATAAGGATACTTATATAATGCTTTGACTAAACCCAGTTGAACACACAGGGGGAACACACAACTACTGATAGTAACTAGACACATGTAAAACTAACTAAACATGCACAGCACGTGGTATAGCCTGATTAGCTGGCACTCCTTTTCCACGCCCTTTGTTCATTTAAGGAAGCCTTGTGGGGTCCAGGCCATCACATGCCATGCCAACATGCACAAGACGTCAAATTCTGCTAATTACCCATTGATTTGAGTTTCACCCATGAGAAATAAAAACTATTTTCAGTAAGAGCACTAAAAATTTAACAGAGATGAAATAAACGTTAGTCGGTACCAAGAAACTAATACAGATGCTGGCGTTCATCTCAGGGACGCAGGTTCAACACTGAGACAATAAATTGAGGCTCACAATAATGACAAAATCATAGCAGTGTGTGATTCTTCAGATGAGAAAAATGGATGCGGGAGACAGAAGGTTAAATGAAAACCAACTCAAATGAACAAAACATGCAAATAGAAAACTCCAAATTAAACCACAAATAAACCAGACACACAGATAAATACGCGAAAAGGCAAACCGTAATGTTAAAAGACGTGCAACATCCAAGGGGCCGTGTGCACGAGCCCAGCCAAGTATCAGTTAACAGATTTAATAGTGACAATGGCTGCCCCAAAGGGGTAATGCAGGCTGGATCAAACCATTACCAAGCAAGACAGCACAGCAGAGATTCTGAGGCACTGGAGCAAAGCAGCTCACCAACACCTACAATAAGCATATCATGTGGATTACCTAAAGTAATCAGATTACCTACCCAGGGGCTACTCAATTTAGTCATCCAATACACGGCAGAGCCAGCAAACCCAGTGGTCAGACAATCAGTCACTGGACAGTAGAGGCCACACTTCCTGCTGATGTGTATCGGGATGAATCAAGGAGGCAACGCTGCAGGCTCTGTCCTGCAGTTACTGCAATGGGTCACGTCTGATCGGTGCAAGCTAAGGAGGAAGAGGAAGGTTAATCGCCTTCCTCACTTTGGCTAAAAACAGCATTTTTGTTAGATTCTGCCTTTTAATGGAAACATGTCACTGAAAAGGAAAAGTCCATTATTATGCCAATTTTAAAATGAAATAAGCTCTAAATAGATGAGTTAGAGCTTTATAATTATATAATAATATATAATAAATTATATGATAACTTAATACTGAATAACTATCACAGTTTTTTTTTACTTTTTCACTGAACAAAGTTGCAGGTGATATTTGGAAACCTGACTGCTTGCTTCATTCTGCACCTTATCTTGCACTTCAAGCTCATCTTGATAAGACTAATAGAAGCTGTCACTGCCACTGACTCTTAAAATGTCAAGAATTTGAGACCCTGAGACGCCCTTTCTGAACCTTTACCTTCTTGCTTCGTATCTCCTCTAACTGCTCGGTGATAAATGGTGATGCTAAGAGCAGGAAAATCAGATGCCAAAATATTTAATCTGCGAAAGCTTTTTACAGGACAACGAAGCACAAACAGAAGTGATTTGTAAACGTATCCAGCAACATTTTTTTTCGTTCAGCTTGTAGCCTGTTTGACTTTTGCCTGGTAAATGATCACATCACATACAGGTTTAAAACACTTAGAGGGTTCAATCAGGGATTAGGCGTCTGCTAGCTTGTAGCCAGTATGAGATACACAAACAGAACAGAAAACCATATAACGAGACAGTTTATTTAGTTTCCATCCATCCATTTGCTACATCACGAGGGCAGCAATATCAGTAGGGAAGCGCAGACTTCATCAGCCATTTTTGCCACCTTTTTGGAGAGGTGTCTGTTATGTCCAGGAACGACACGGACCACAACCGTCTGCTGGACTAACTCGTTTTATTCCGTCTCGAACATTCCAAGTGAAACACACACTCTTGTCGCACCCAAGTGACGTAAGCAAGAGGTGACCCACAATCAGAACACTTACGACTGTACACTACAGTGTCCCCAGGAGACATAATCTCTCCAGCGTGTCCTGGGTCTCCTCCTGCAGGGACATACCTGGAACACCTCCGCAGAGAGGCGTCCAGGAGGCATCCTAACCAGATGCCCGAGCCACCTCATCTGGATCCTCTCCATGTGGAGGAGCAGCGGCTCTACTCTGACTCTGATGGCTGAGCTTCTCATCCTATCTCTAAGGGTGACACAGGCCACCCTGCTGAGGAAACTTTGGCTGCCTGTATCCCCAATCTCATTCTCGCTCGTTGCTGAGGGTAGGATCATAGAGCGACTTTTAAATTGCGAGCTTTGCCTTTTAGCTCAGTGCAGCGTCTATAAAAATGCAGATTCTGCGCTGATTAGCTTTTTGATCTTATGCTCCATCCTTCCCTCACTTGGGAACAAGACCTCCAGATTCTTGAACTCCTCCATCTGGGGCAGGACCTCATCCCCGACTCATGGACGGCACTCCATCCATTTCCAGCTGAGAACCTCAGCTGCTACACACTCGGCTGCAAATTGCTCGAGAGCTGGAGATCAGGACCAGATGAAGCCAACAGAACCACATCATCTGCAAAAAGCAGAGACCTGATTCAGAGGTTATCAAACTGGATCCCCGCAACACCTCAGCTGTTCCCAGAAATTCCATAAAAGTTATAAAAAGAATAATGTGATAAAGGGCAGCCTTGGTGGAGTTCGACCCTCACTGTAAACAAATCTGACTTTCTGACAACAATGTAGACCAAGTTTATTATTTGTTAATATATATTTACATATATACATTTTGCAAAAAGTCTGTGAAAAAAATATTTACTAATAAAATTTTGAGCAGCTTTAAAGTCCATGCCATGTCACAAACAAGTCTATAAAGGCAGTTTTCCGTAGCAGTATGGCTCCATGGTTATTTTATGAGTGGAAAAAAAAGGGTTAATAAATCTTCTTGCAGTTGTTTTAAGAGCTTTTTCTGTCATATTTATCCTTTCAGATTTACACGGCTTTGCAAAACGTGAAATTAATTTTACAGGGCATGTTGACATGAAACAGCAAAGTTATGTTTGTTTCACAGAGCAACCAGGTCAATAAACGACCATCATGAGGTCAGCATAGCCACAGCAACGTACCTGTTGATCATAACGTCCCCCACACTGGAAAGTATCACGACCATAAGAGTCTGAAGGTTTTTGTTGAGTCAGCGAAATCTTTTACATGGTTTAGACATCTCTGTAAATAAATGAGTCAAACCAGATTGCTCATAGCTTGTTTCTTATTGGAATATGTGGCAATGGCTTCCACAAAACACAAACAAAGCTCAGAGAAACAATGACACAGGAATTTCTTCATCAAATTAGAAATAAACTAACATTTGAGAAATTGTCCAATTAGTTTTTCAAATCTGTTGTGAAGACGTAAAAATGTCCAAACAGCAAAAACAGTGAAATCAGTTTGGATCGGACTTGGGGAAAATCTGCATGAAGATTTTGGATCATTTCCTCGTTTGAACACCTGAACATGCCGCATGTTCCGGGTTAGGCATAGTTCAGTCTGACAGTACTTACCTATGAGTCTATCAAGGCTTTGTTTCAGATACACTTTAATTCCAAATGTATTGGGACGTCCACAAAGGCTTGGTATGCTAATGCAAAAAAGTCATTTTTATTGGAAATAGGGGCCAAGCCTAGGTCACAGTCTCCCCTCCACCATACTTCACATTTGGCACAATGTGGTCAGCCAGGTACCAGTTATGGACATGTTTTGTGACCTAAACATATATATTTTAGCTACTATATACGTTGTCTTTAAGCTAAAAAATGTAGGTACAAATCAATCCTGGAAGTCTGAAAATAAAAAAGTCAGAAAATACAAGTCTGAAAGTTGACTCAGTTTTATAAATGCAAAACATTTTACACACCAACTCAAAAGCCAATAAGATTTCTGTATTTCTCCCAAACCAATCACAGAGAGGACGATGGAGGTGTCCGTGTCCACACTTAGACACTTGTGTGTGAAAGTGACAAAACATTGAGCTGGGATTTAAAGCAAGAAGTTTCTTACTAATAGAAAGTGATCAATTTTATGCACTTTTTAAATATTATTTTATTTAAAAAGTCCGAACAAGATTCCATATTAGAGTTTAATGTAATTAAAATGTCATCTCATCCTGTTTTTCCTACGTTTTAGGTTACTTTTCATTCCAACCACAGAACAACTGGCTCGGAAAACCCATTTTGTCTTTTTTTTAAACCCTTTACCAGCGTCTGTAAAAAAACAACTTTCTTGGTGTTTTTTCTTACCATTTATGTGGTATTGTAGTGGGCATTTGCTTTTTAAACAACTTTTCTGCCATAAAGTGATGAAAAATGTCTCAGAAACTATCACATGTAACACATTTGCATTTAAAGGTTTAACCTCAAAACATTTTCCAAGGTAAAGAGAAAAATTATGGCAGGTTATCATTCGCTTGTCCCCTGATGGGCAACAACAGATTGCACCTTTTTTTTAGTTTGATGACATATTTCCTGCTTCCAGCGTTGTTGACTTCCCTTAAATCTTTACATCCTGCAATCTTTAGCGAGGTATGAACCAGATATTAGTCTGCTATAAAGTTAAATAAATAAATCAAACATGATCCAGAAAGTAGTTTCAGAAGTACATTTATTAAAAAAAAAAAAAAAATCAATGATTTTCTTCTTGTGAGCACTACACATCAGATGTACACAATATACAAAGGGTGCGTTTAATAGCAAATATACTTTCTTTTTAAAGACAGCAGCAGCAGAATTGGCATGTACAAAAATACACCTTACTTTTTTTTTTTTTTACATGTAACAAAAGATCATATAATTATTTATTTATATATATATATATATATCTGTATCATAAATATGCAGAACTATACAAGTTAAACACATTTCACGGTAGTGGAAATAATTTGATTAAAAAGAAAATAAAGAAGTTTTGAGAAACCATTTAAGAGGATGATGTGAAAACAGTTATGTAAATAACACTGTTTTATTACTCATTGTGCTACTAAAATAATCAGTAATAGTATTTTTCATTAGATTAATACACAGTGAAATAAGATCCTTTTTGAGGCTGTGTAAGAGTAAACCGCATCACTGATAAAAAAGGGATCATAATGTGAACAAAACAGAATATAGCAGACACAAACACACACATACTGATGAAAATAATGAAGTGCTTTAACACATAAATGTTTCAGTGTCACTGGCACAGGTTTCTGGCTTTCTCCCATACTAACACACACTGGATAACAGCCATCCTTTCACCTCCGGTCACTCAGATGCAAACCAGAGCTCCTAAAGACGACGCTCTGAGAGGTGCATGTGCAAACGGAATAAGAAATACCAGCTCTGCTGATGCACTGATACAGATAAACACTTCACTCTGAAAAAGGAATAGTTCATGTAATAAATGCATCTGGTTTGAAACATGTTGGTGGGCTGCCCAATTTGGTCCTTGAGCCACTGTCCTGCAGGTTTGTGATGTTTCCTGCTGTAACACAGCTGAATCAGGTTAATGAGTCAACATGAACGGGCAGAATTAGATCATTAGATAAGCTTTTAATGAGAGATGTGGCTGCCCACTTTCTGTATGGAGAAGCCCCATTTGACCGGGTGTGCTCATCAAAACATCCCCAAAATGTGCTCTCTGGGCCAATCGTGCACCCTGAGGACACCCAGATGTGCACACCCGGCTGAACTGGTCCAACACATCCACAACGGTCATGAAAGATGAGCCAAAATGTTCCAAACAACAGCAGCACGGGCCTCTTGGTTATAACTGGCAGCCAGTGCATTCATTTTAATGAGATCTGTTGGAGCAGGGAGACATCTGTAACCTGAATGCAGCCATTGAGGACCAGCTAGACAACCGTGGCTTAAAGGAGTAAGTATGTACAACAACATCTATGTCATAAGGTTCCTCTTGCAGCAGCACAGAAGAAAACACTGCAGGTGTCGACACTTTTAAGCTGATTGTGATCAACGTTGTTACTGTTTTAAAACCATTAACAAGCCCGGTGTGTGTTTTCTACTGGCGTTAGAAGCTGTAAAAACATACCTTTATAAACATTTTACAAGTTTCTACAGTTAAAGAGGTTCTTTGTCCGATTTTTTTCATTTGGAGAAACTATTCCAGGATTTTTCTGTGTGCCGAAGATGCAAAAATACATTCAGAGGGAAAATAAGGATAGAAGGAAAATGACGCCTCCTCTTTTTTACCCCAGCCCAGCTTTAAAAAATTAGTTGACAAAATTAGTCTGTTTTTCAAATTGTTTTTAGAGAACTGTAATTTACTTGAGGGCTCATGGTGTTTTACTGTTTTACTGATCGCTGTTTATTTTGCAGGATGCAGGGAAAAATGCGCACCTTCGTAACCTCTGAAGTACCATTACAGTAACCCTATGAAACAGCATGTATGTGGCAGAATATAATCACAATAAAAACAGTTGTACGACAAACAAATATTTCAGAGAAGTCTCTGCTCCTTATTTACAACTGGTTTATACAAAGTTTTGATTTACACGTACGACTCTTCTGCAAAAAAAAGCTGTTCAAAGTCCTCCAGTCTTGGGTCACTGCATCGCCTGCTTTGCCACTCATTCTTACTTTGTACAATAGCGAGCGCCACCTCCTGACTTCTCTGGAGGCAGGTGCCTGCGTCCACCTGATTCTGCGAGGAAAAGTAGTCCCTTACGGCACGGGTGGCCGAGGGAGAAAGGCAGAGGTTTGTCTTACCGTGGTTGGGCTCTATGCTTGACACTTTCAGTCTGTCTTGAGGCTGACGTTTTAAAGCGCGAGGCCTGTCCAAGGTGAGGCTCATGGCAGGGTCAGAGTTCGCAGAGACCTTGGCGGGTTCGGAAGCTCGGCGGGGAACAGTTTTTCTCCCAGTGTGACTTTCCACGGTCGGAGTTAGAGAGTGGGATTTTGGTCTCTGGAGGACCAGAGTGGTTGCATTCTGCCCATAGAAAACACCCTGTGGAGGCTGCACGCACTCACCCCCCAGCAGTGTTTTAAGGTTGTTATGAGAAGCTGGGTTCAGGCGTTTGTTGCAGATACTGGTCTGGTCATTAAGATGCCTCAGTTCTTTGACAGTCAGAGGTTTCTCTGTCCCTCTGTAGAAGGGAGAGCGGTTACGCTGCAGCTGCAGTAGAGCCTGCTGATAGGATGGAGGGCTGCTAGATCTCTGGCAGGTCGGATTCCTCGCCAAAGCTTCCTGTGAAGCAACAGCGTGGCCGTTAATGGTTGGAAAGGAATTCCCATTTACTACAGGCAAGTCCTCTGTGCGTCCGCCTTCAGCCTGCCGAAGTGACAGACAACGATCCTTCTTTAGCCACGTGTTCGGGTGGAGGCCATGTGTGTGTGTGGTTTGGCTGGTCCGAGGAGGCTGGGCGGATTGCTGACAATGAGGCAGAGCTTCTCTCTGAGGAGGGGAGTTTCTGGGTGACTGCTGCAGGAGCGCTCCATTCATTGCATAGTCAGTGGAGTATTGTGAGAAGGCGGAGTCTAAAGAGCTGAGGGAGGAGCCTGTTGGTGAGGTTGCCGGTGACGACAGACTGGAACAGCTGGCGTCCAGGCGCAGCGGAGGTGGAGGTGCGTGCTTCACCTTCCTCCTCCCTCCATTCTGGAGTTTGACTCCTCTCTTCTCACGCTCATCTTTTCCTTCCTCTTTCAGCTGCAACCTGTTCAGGCCCTGTTCCAGAAACACCTCGTCCTCCTCCTCCTCCCCCTCCATGGCTGCATCGTAGCTTGCCTTCCTCACAGGGAGGTGGTCCTCAGCAGGAACCGCCATATTGCTTGAGGACGGAGTGCTAGCCAAAGCCAATGCAGGCTCTGAACTCCTCCGCAGTCTTCTGGGACCCTGCGACGAGCCGTTGGCCTGGCGGGAGCGAGGCTGCCGCAATGCGGGGCTGAACCTCCTCGGCCTTGCCAGAGGAGGGAGCTGCAGTAAGAGGTCGGCATCAGGGTCTGGATCAGGGTCACCGTCGCTAAGGGTGATGACGGAGTCGCGGCTCCGGCTGTCGGGCTTGTCTTTATCACAAAGCGGAAGCTTTTCCTGGTAGGGTGACTCAGGATCATCGTTCAGCTCGTTCTCAAGACTGTCGTAGGACGAGTCGTTCATCTGGAAGGACGACACATCTGAGGGCAGAAAAATCAAAGACTTAACATTTTTGCAGAACCTTCCTCCATAAAGATGCAAAGAAACAGAAGTAAGAACGCTGAGTGCAGCAGCTGAATGAACAAAGTCACAGTTCACTGCTGGAGATGTGGCGAACAGAGGACAAAGCGTCATCCTGCTGTGTGCTCTTTGACCTCTGCTGGTTATTTACAGCACCAGAGAGAAAATTAGTGGGGCGGATGAATGAAGAGATTCAGCTGTGTTTTAATCAGCACCTGTGACCTTGCCAGTCACTGAAATGACCAGGTCAGTCTGCTGACCCCACTCCACAGGGCTGAAAGAGTCAAAGCCCCTCAGAGACCCAGCAGTCTCAACCCACCTCACTGAATGATATAAAACACAAACGCTCTCAGTCATCGCTTTGGTTCATTTACAGTCTATAAGTGCTGATCTGATGAGGTTAGAGATCAGTTACAAACCATCTGCACATTAAAGTAAAACTACACAAAATGTTCAAATATAATAAAAAAAATTGTGTTTCTATCTTGTTTTGATGAGCAGTGGCATTTAATATTTACATCTCTGAAGCCATTTTTGCCCAGCAGAAGGCATCTGCATCATTTGACATTTTATTGAGTTTCGCTTTATGCCCTACACGCTTTGCACCACACGCTTTGCCCTACACGCTTTGCACCACACGCTTTGCCCTACACGCTTTGCACAACACGCTTTGCACCACACGCTTTGCCCTACACGCT
>JBAMIG010000013.1:4410890-4422130 GCA_037177335.1 Kiunga ballochi | reverse complement strand
GACGGCCAGCAGGCAGCATGGCTGCATGTCGACGGCCAGCAGGCTGCATGGCTGCATGTCGACGGACGGCTAGCAGGCTGCATGGCTGCATGTTGACGGCCAGCAGGCAGCATGGCTGCATGTTGACGGCCAGCAGGCTGCATGGCTGCATGTTGACGGACGGCTAGCAGGCAGCATGGCTGCATGTTGACGGACGGCTAGCAGGCAGCATGGCTGCATGTTGACGGCCAGCAGTTTGAGAACATGGCCAACACAAGACTGTTTTTACAGAGATATTTCCTGGAATACACCAGCAACTCTTCCAGTATCTTCTGGTTGTACAGTTAGGTAGCTCATCCATCATGTTTACTTAGGAGCTCGCAGCTCCACACACACACACACACACACACCCCTACTATGTTACTGGAGAGGCAGCCATGGTAAAAATAAAATGGTCTAATTACTTTTATCTATCTCTGTATTGTAGGGGCTTTCCAATAAGTGTGTTGCATTTGTACATGTGTTTGTATTGTAGTTGTGTTTTCCAGTCAGAGAATCTCAGCCAGAGTTTAGTGATGTCTCTGAAGATGGTCAGAAACCCAAATGAGTGAGTTCTTTTTCCATCTGTTCTGTCATTTGAACACTTTTTTTTTTTCCTTGGATCTTCCTCTGAAATTTTAAACTTAAGCACATCTTTGCTAATTATATACAACTGTGGCATAAAATTAATTCATGGTCACCTTTTCTACATTATTGTTTAATCCAAATCCATCAGATGAAGTTGGTTGTTTTGTCAAAAATTATACCAAAATGATTGTTTATATAAATCATTTTAAATGTGATCTAAATGTTGAGTAAAACCATGATGTTTGTGTTTATTATTTCTTAATTATGCAAATATTGTGCATCATTAAAGTAATTTAAATTTTTTGCTACATTAGTGATTTTTTTTTTTTTTTTTTTGCTTTTTTTTTAGCAAGTTTTTAAAACTCTCTAACATTTTTTATTATTTTTTTTAATAATCTAGTGACAAACGGTTGTGGTCAAATAAACAAGTGCTTTTCTCATGCTCCAGCTGGTAATACTGGAAGTAGCTTATATAGACTGGAAGTGATGTGTTACAATATTAAGTTTACATTCTTTTAATGTTTTTTTATGTAGCTCTTCACTTCTGTAGGTTTTGACAGGATCTCATTTTCTCCTTTGTTTTATTTTAATCTGAAACGCACTGAAAAGCTGCCCGTCAGACGGCTCTAATAGTGAGTCTTTCTGGGAAAAAGAGAAAAGAAATGACGACCTGAATCGAGGTGGAAACAACTCGCTCTCCACACATAATAAACCGGACCAGGACAACCCGGGAGCTACCAGTTTATCATCACTCAGCTCCTCTCCAAGACCTTCCTACAGAATGAACGCCTCCCATCACAGCTCATCCTCAGACCTTACAAGCCCAGATGTAATTATTGAGGAGCTTTATGAGGAGAGACAAGAAAAAGGTGTGTGGAAACACTCCTTCCTTAGGCTTATTTTTCTTCTTTTAGCTTATAATTTTAAATCTATTTCCCCCCCCCTCCTCCTTTTTTTTTAAGCAGCTCCTCCAACCGGTCCTGAGTTGGCCAATGACAAATGGAGAACCAACAGGAGAAGAATGAATAAGGGACATGGTAGGAGGAGGCGTTTCTGTACAATTATCATATTTTCTATATAAAATATATTAGAAATACCATTTTAAAATGTTGTTGTCTGTAATGTTTGTTCAGTTTCACACCTGCTGCAGAAAGCAGCTTGAAGGCCGTTTATGCTCTACACTGATAGCAAGCATTTCCTTTGTGATTTGTGTCATTTAAGGATAAAATTTAAGGGTTTTTTTTTTTAGCCTAAGTCACATACAGAGTAGTAGTACTACTGTAAACCATGGGGGGCAGTGTTGAGCAGTAAAAACTGATGTACAACCTGTCAGAGGCACAAAGAAGCAGCAGCTATGATCTGTCAGAGAATATACATAATAATCCAAAACTGACATTTATATTCAGAGGCAAAAACTGAACAATGCGTCTTGAAGATTCAGCAAACCTCTAAGTTGTTCATCCCAATCCTTTTTTCCTCAGCCTGTTCCTAAAACTTCCTATTTTTTATTCTCCTTTGCAGTCATGCAGTGGGTGGTGGTTACCCATGTCGTGAATCCAAGTCACTTCTATGTTCGCTATGTGGCTGAAAAGAGGAAAAGTGAGGTTCTGTTAAAGAGGATTAATGACCTTTGCTGTGAAAATGCTTGTCTCTTCAAACTGGAGGACAAAGTTGAGAGCGGTAAGTGTGTTTTTTAATGCACAAAAATGTCCATTCTTAAACTGATTTCATAAGTAAGAGGCAGTGGTGTGCATCTTCAGCACTTTCACAAGTTAAATAATACTCTGTCTATAATTCACTGACTTTATACAACTTTATACATCTCTAATTTTATGTCACAACACGGCCCACAAGCATGGTTGATTATGTGTTCAGTACAACTGTTTGTTTTTGGAAGTTCAACTTGTGAAAAGGGCCATAAAAAGGCAGCATGTATCTGCCTCCTGAGAACATCTGAAGGGAACTATATAATATGTTAAATGGCCTTTGATGGGTTCTGTGTTGGAAAGAAGCAGAAAAACACACGAGCTGTGGTTTGTCAGCAGACTGGTTCTGTCTGAGCTCCTCCCAGTAAACCACACTTCTATAGAAACTCCCTCTGCTGGCAAACTACAGCTATTACATTTACAATCAGACCTAAAATAAGTGCACGTTTATGGAAATGGGACCTCAATAACTAACCATTACAATAACAATCATGCTACAGCTTAATTCTCTTCATAATAAACTAGATAATAACAGAAACATAATCAAAAAGAAAGAGATGAGACAGAGGACTCAATGCAGTATAATGGGAGAAGACTCCATCATTACTTATACTGCCGCAGTACAAACTGTCCACAAATACAGCAATAAGTACAGTTTATACTACATTGGCAGACTGATGAGGCCGTGTAGATGAGATGAGAGAGCTCTCTTAATGACTGCTAAGAAAATGGGGACGGAAAAAAGTGATTAAAGTGTAGTAGTAAAACTAAGACCTGCAATGTTGCTCACCGGTAATATCCCCCCAAAGTGTATAAAACCACCTCTGTGTGAAGCGTTTTAAGAACAAACTGATTTCAGGCCCTGATGCAATCACCCAAATGCATACAGCTATTGGTTTAAACTTTTGTTATCCAGCAGAAGGATTAAAAGCATCAGATAACTTAATTTTCCATTTAAAAATCACTGCATTGAGTCACAATTGTCTCTGTATGCATCAAGATGCATCATTCAAATGATTATTCTATTTAGATTCAGTGTTGCTTTAATGTGACATTTCTTAAAAAAAAAAAAGACTAATGATCTCCATTGTAACACACCGCCAACAATGTCACTGATTTTAATGTTTTACTTCCTTACAAACTAAAGGAAGGAATGTTTTTTTATCTGTATCTACCATCATTTAGGGAAGTAGGCTTGACATGTATGTCTGATGTGCTGTAGGCTCCCTGATATTTTCTAAGTGGAAGGATGGATTGTGGTGCCGCAGCAGAGTGGTTGAAGTCTTCCAGAAAGACACTGTGGAGGCTGTGAAAGGCTGTTCAGTCATGCAGCTGGCCAGTGTGCGACTTTTCTTCCCAGACTACGGCTTCACCAAAAGCATCTCCATACAGAGGTATGGGAAATGCAAAAGGATGTAAAACATTTACAATATTTCTTTTTAAAAGATTTTACTTGAACTGTATGAGATTTCTTAAAAGTTTGAATGATATCTATGAAGTTGCACCTGAAGTGTGTCGAATATATTATGAAGCACCTTTTCCAGTGAGGAAAGGACGATCCAGTCTTCACTCGAGGCAGTGAACAGCCACCTGAGGAAGGTGGAGGAGTTTGTGAAGGTGGAGCTGGATCGATTTACCCCTCAGGCTATCCGATGTTCACTGAAAGACCTGGTGCCATATGATGTGGTAAAAAAAATTCAATAATACAGCATCTCTATGTTTTAATGGCTCAGGTTCAGCATCACGTTGCAGCATTTAGGCCATATATGATGTAGACCAAAGCATTGACCCCTTTCAAAGAGCAAGTTGATTGCTCAGTGAACTAATTCAGCTTATTTTCAACGTGCAAATAAGCGTGCAACACCTCAAAACAAGTGTTTGTTTTTATGGGTTTGTGGTGTTTTTTTTTTAGATATTAAGTTGTAAAAATCTTGCATTGATGAGTTTAAAGGGTTACTTCATGAGGAAAAAAAAGCTCAAACTAAATAAGTTTTTTTTATTGTCTCTGTGTGTGTGTGTGTGTGTGTATGCACATACAGATAAAGGGCTGGAGTAAAGAAGCACAGACTGAATTCTGCAGTGTTGTTGGCTCTGCAGCAGTGGAGATGCGGCCTTTGGGTCAGGATAGAGATTCTTTATTGGTGGATCTGAGGAAGACTCCCATGGACCAATCCACTGATGCACCTATCTCTGTCAGAGAATACCTCGTTTTCATTGAGGTGGCGAGGTAATCATAAACGGCATGTCTGCTCATTATTAAAAACTCATTTATTAAATGTCAGACTGTCACTTTGCCCTACTTTGGCAAAATATTCTCAATATTACTTCCAGGTTTTATTCTCCGGTGACCAGGAGCAGAAAACCTCTGATGTACTATCCTCCCATTTATCCAGAGAAAAACATGAAGCTCAATGCCATCATCTGCCACATTAACACTCCTGCTGACTTCTACGTTCAGCTGGTACTTCCACACCACTCTGCTAGCTGCGAATGAAACTAAAAGCTAAAAGAACTCAAACTCTTTGTGTTTTCATATGAAAACATAAAAGTTTATGAAAATTTCAGGGAGATTCTGGGGAGATAATTTGATAAGACGAAGCACATTTTTCTCTATTTGTTTAATTATCACATTTTGCATGAATTTCAACTCGTCACTCCTATTCAGGTTGATAACATGGAGTCCATGCTGCTCTCAGCCAAGCTTCAGGACTGTTACGATGCAACGCCGGTGTATGGAGAAGATGAGCTAAGGGTGTACTGCCCTGTGACTGAGCAGGCCTGTGTTGCTCGCTTTGAAAACAAGCTGTGGTACAGAGCTCAGGTTACTGGTGAGGATGCTCCTGTGTGTCTAGTGTTTACACTAGCATTCCTTGTTTTATTTTATTATAATGTCATTGTGCATTTATGGTTATCTTTTATAAAGTTCTTCCTGCAGAAATTTTAATCTTTAATGAAATAAGGAATCTTAAAAGCCATATATTGCTTTGCATCCTCTCATTGTTTGGATCAGGAATATCCGGAGAAACTAATGTGTGTGTGTGTGTGTGTGTGTGATAGGTCATTTAGGGCAAAATAAGGTTGAAGTGCAGTACATTGACTTTGGCAATAAGAAAATCTTGTCAGTCAGCGACTTGAGGAAGATCAAAGATGAGTTCTTTGCCCTTCCTGCCAAGGTAGGAACACGCTTTGTACTACAATATATTTTATTCTAAACCTGTAGATTTATTTTCCAGTATCTGTAGAATAGCAATTTTTTCTTTCTATTTTATTTTTAGACGTTTAAATAAACCTCTAAATCAGCAGAAATTGTCTCTCCTTTCTTCAGGCAATTCACTGCAGTTTAGCAGATGTTATTCCTGTGGATGGAAATACCTGGAGTGAAGCTTGCACCAACAGATTCATCCGCTTGGCTCACCAGCAGTCGGTTATTATTGTCGCTACAGGTAATGGGGAATGTCATTTTTCGACACGCAGATTTCTGTTCGTGTTTCACTGTTTTATCTTTCACCTTCAGAAACCGTCTCAAAGAATGGGTTCCTGCCCGTCAAAGTGTTTGAGAGCGGCTTGAACGAACCACAAGCTGACATCGCTGAGTTGCTAGTTAAAGAGGAGCTCGCCTGCTTTAAAGATGGGTAAGACTTCCCTGGAGTGTGTTGTATTGCTTTGAACGTGAAATAGTATTTTTCTACCTATTTGCATTTATCTCAGTGTATTATGTCAGTATAGATATAAGGTATTTAAGTGTGGGAGTTAGTCGTTTTATGTAATGACATACGTTCACCATTTTATTATCCTTTTATTCTCCACCTCTACATATGTTTGATCCATCTGTTACTCATTTTCTTCTCTCATCATATCATCTGTTTTTCTCTGGCAGGCTGCAGTTGAACAATGCCAAGCCCCCTGTGGATGATTGTGCCATATGGGACACTCCACTTGAGCTCACTTCACAAGCAGAGCCGGTTGATGCCCAGGACCAGAACCTCTCTGCAGAGGAACCACTTCAGCCTCAGTTAAAGCTTCCTGACCGACTCAAAGACCTGAGAGTCAGAGTCACCTTTATCAGTTCACCAAGCAGCTTCTACGTCCA
Organism: Kiunga ballochi; assembly: GCA_037177335.1. Classification (NCBI taxonomy): domain Eukaryota; kingdom Metazoa; phylum Chordata; class Actinopteri; order Atheriniformes; family Pseudomugilidae; genus Kiunga; species Kiunga ballochi. The sequence goes on along the minus strand of JBAMIG010000013.1, from coordinate 4,415,728 downwards.
GTTCACCCAGAACAACTCTCAACTCAAAAGGTTTGCACTTACAAAGTAAAACTGACTTAGAACTCCTTTAACTTCTTCATCATCATTTATACAACACACATTCACTCCTGACATTTATTTCCGTCAGGTTTTACATCAATACTTCACCAAAAACTTAGAGTAGGGAGCGTCGTCTGACCACTCTGCAAAGCCGTCTCTGGACAGGACTCAGGACTCCATGTGTCCAATACTGTCTTACTAGTTTAGCCTGAATCATGTGCCATCTAAAAGAGAAAATCCAGGTCATATTCAGAGGAGCAGCTGAACTTCTTCATTGGTCATATAATGTCGCTGAACGTAGACCTGACCATCTGCAGCATCCCTGCATCATAGATCTCCCCCACAGGATTGTACAGTATACATTAGACATGATGAGTTCATCACCTCACCTCTCTCTTCCTACCCAGATGGGCCATCTTTCCAGAACAGGGTTAACCTGGACTAATCAGACCATGTGACCATCTCCCATTGGTCCAGAGCCTAATCTATATGTTCTCTAGTAAAATGAATATTTTCTTATGATAACTTTAAGGAATAAGCAGATACTAAAGAGGCTGATTACACAGTAATGCTTCAGAGTGGGAAAGTGCTTAAATACAGGTAGTATGTGACAAAAAAAATTCTGTGGTCTCTATAGTTATGTAATTAATTTGATGTATGATTTGATGTCTTTGATCCTGCACACACAGCACCCAGTCCTTTACTAAACAGTAAAACATGGATATAAAATCCATGGGTGGTAGAGGAGACAGACACAGAAAGATGTTACGCATTAAAGTGTTGCCTCTGCATGATGCAACACTTACCATTTGGTATTAAATGCTATAGATATATAAATAGATTTCCCAACCTGCAGTACGTTTGGATTTTATTATTTAATTATATAAGATTTTGTTTGGTTTATACATATTTACCTGGATTTTATATCACCAATTATATTTATGAACACTTTTTGAACACATTTATGAACACTGGAATTTCATTCCAGGCATCCCTCAAGCATTTTATCACTTTGAGTGCTTGGAACAGTACAAGCATACATTCATTACCATGTGTGTTTATAAGTATGATAACCAATTTCAGAAACGGAATTACTTTATTTCTTCCCCTAGGGGAGATTCCTTTAGAGAAACACAAATTCCTGACCATAAAGAGCATGTGTGAGTTACCTAGGACTGCTATTGTTCTTTATATAGTAAGGAGCTTGGCTTAACGGGTGTGGACTGTGTGAGGTGGCCATGTGTCATTAACAGTGTAGAGATCAATAATTTAATGCTGACCGGCAGGAATGACTGCTTGTGTCTCAGTGGTGCATTGTGGGAGTCGGAGTCTCCTGCTAAAAGAACTCCTGTAACTGCTAATTAAATCTCTGCAGGAGTTTTTTTAATGTTTTTATAATTCCAGCAATCAATTTACAACCTTACAGTTATTTAAAGTTGCTCTGCTTTGTTTTGTAGAATATGTGAACTTGTGAAGCAGGAGTGTGGACAAAGTGAAGCCCCGGATGTGGTGTGGAAGCCAGACATGTACTGTGCTGCACAGATCAATGGAGCCTGGGAGAGAGGACAGATCTGTTCTGATGTCACGTCAAACAACACTGTAGAAGTATAAAATCACTGCATGAGAAAAAAATGTTTATTTTTTAATTATTCAGTCTAAACTTTGTCAGGTCTATAAATTATAACTATCTAACATTAAAGTAGAATAGTGGAGTCCTAACCTAACACAAAATGTGATGGTCCATCAAAGTGTGTAGCATCAACTTGGTTTGGTGATGTTACGGTACGATGAAGAGGACTGTTTGAATACAAGGTGTTGGAGCATTCATTTTAGATTTAGATTATTTAGGCTCATTCTGACATACAAAAAGCAGAATATTTAAGTTTTTATCAGTGGTGTAGCTAAAAATGTTGCCTTGCTTAATGCTTTAAATGATGCTCTGTCTTCTGACTGATACCAGGTGAGGCGTTGTGACCATGGCAACAGGGTGATGGTTCACGTCAGCAGCCTGAGGTTGCTGCCATCCTCTTTAGCGGGCTCCTTTGCACTCGAATGCACTCTCAGTGACATCAGGTAATAAACTCACTCTGGACTACATCACACACCATGTGCTCCATTTGTTGCATAAAAGTACTGTTGCTGAATGTTGAACAGAAATCATGACTCTTACTCCTTTCAGGCCAGCTGGAGGCAGATCCACATGGACAGATACAGCCTGTGACTTATTCTCCAACTACCTGTCTGGAGCCTCAGCCACAATGACCATTAAGGTGTTCCTTCTTTAAACGTCTTTCTTCACTTCTGACCAAACTCTTTATGTATATCAGAAGCAATGTATATTTATTCTTCCTTGTATTTTCATGCTTCTCGTTTCTTTCTTTTATCCAGGAGTTAACAGATGAGCGTCCAGTACCTGTTACTCTGTTCTGCTCCATCAAAATGGGGCAGTTTATCAGCCTTTCAGACTTCATGGTCAATGAAGGCCTTGCCCTCAGGCAACGGAAAACAAGGTCTGCTGGGAGCGTTGTAGAGTGTGTCTGTGTTTATCACTCATCAGCCGCTATAAACAAATTTAAAACATAATATTTCTGATTCTGCAGCTGTTTTTTTTTTATCTTTCTCTTTGTTTCTTTGCAGACCCACTGTTGTTGAAGAACCCAAAGCAAATAATCAGATGCCAGCCTGTGAGACTCCAACTTGTGACGAGCAGAAAGCTATCACTACCACAGAGATTTCCACTGGTTCCCCCTTCTCCCCACCTTCCATCGTCTCTGTTCCCTACTGTCCAAAACCAGCTTCCCGCTTCGTTATGTCTGCTGAAAAGGTGATCTCTCACACGTACGGAAAGATGAGCCACACATTAGCAGGTCATCTGGCTACAGATATGGAGTGCCAAAGCGGGTATACAGAATCCAACAAACCACAATACATGGCGTCTTGATGTCTTTGACATTAATTTATCTAGATTGTAACCCTGAAACGGAGAAATAAAACTAGAATCTGCAAAAAAATTAATACATAACTAAAACTGGAGGCTTTAATATGAAGAAAAAATGGTAAAGAAAGTAATTATTCAGTGATTTTGTGTTTGCACAGGTGAAGACGTCCTCGTACCTCCCTCCAGAGCTGCCTTGCTTCGGCCACATTCAAATGAGCGTTTCTGCTGTCGGAGATGATGGTGTTATTTTTGTCAGAACGCAGAATGCAGGTACAAATGAGACATGTTTATTGGACTGTATTAGGTAGAGGTTGGGTTTCTCATAGTGACGGCGAGTGCATATTAATCTGTCAGACTATCAGCTGGAGCAGCTTAGGGAGAGGATTCAGCAGAACATAAAGACATTGCCCAGACAGAAGCACTACACCTGGAAGTCAGTCAAAGGCTGTGCTGTTATTGGACCGGACATGTTGTGGTACAGAGGACAGCTGCTGGAGCTACTGGGAGGACACGTTAAGGTTAGGAAGACAAATGAAAAGGAAGCAACAAGACTTTGTTTTTTACCATTTAAAAATGAGATTTTATTTAAAACATTAACGACCTGTAGCAGCATTTAGGTTTGTGTGTTTACAGGTACAATACGTGGATTATGGCCTGGTTGAGAACATCCCTGTGGTCCATGTATACCCCACCCTACTGTGTGGAGATGTTCCTCAGCTCTGTATGTCCTGCAAACTCCTCAACATCAACCCTGTAAGAGGTTTTTTGTGTTGATATATTTATGAGTTCCTTCTATGATTTTTTTATTATAAATAGTCTGAAAGAAGCTTACCTCAAACCGTTACAAATAAAGAGCCTTTTAAATGAGAAACACATGCCTGCCTTTCATTAAAACAATAAGTCAGGGAGGTCATGGTCACATGGTGACGGATGTAAAACTGGGGCTTTATATATTTTCCCATTGCTGATAATGAAGCAGCATCTCCTCTTCATCATGCTCAGAAATGTTTTCCTCTACAGATTTATGCTTTCTAAGCTTAGAAACATGAATTTGTTCCATTTAGCAGCATGTGTTTTATTAAACCTGCATTGGTTTGTCCTATATTTTTTATTTTGCCACGTATTCAGGTTGGTGGTAGGTGGCAGCAGGATGCAGTGGCCTTGATGAAGGAGATGTTAGTGAGCCGCTCTGTTGACCTGCAAGTTGTGGTACAATATACTCACACTAAAAATACGCACAGAGCCTTTTCATACATGGCAAAAATTTTACCTTATCACAAGAATGTTAATGTTTCAGGTGGGTATTTGTTTTTATGTGTAGGAGCAACCAGCTGACCCAATGGGTCCTCTCACAGTCGAGCTCTTTTTGGATGGTTTGAGTCTCAGTAAGATCCTGTGTCATCTTCAGCATGCCTCCATGGACTGGACTCTCTCAACACAAAAGGTTGCATGTGTGTTTTCTTTTTACTAAATAAAAAGGTTTTGCTTGAAGTAACTCAGTATGTCTGCTTCTCTGCAGGGAGTAACGGTGATGCCTCCCCCCATCCTCCTAGATGACTGGGATCTTAATACTGAGGTATAAAATGTAGAAATACTTCTACCTACTTTGCATATTTGCAGCTGTGACTTTCATGGCCACAGCAGACATTCATTAAACGCTTTATATCAAAAACATTCAACATATGTTGTGGCCGACAGACTGGAGGAAATATTATTCAATAATAATAAGATCTGCAACTACAGGTATATCTCAGGAGATTAGAATATAATGAAAAAGTTTAATCTTCTTCATCAGTCATTTCAGAATGTGAAACCCATATATCATATAGATTCATTACACATAGAGTCAAACATTTCAACC
>JBAMIG010000013.1:4383850-4397422 GCA_037177335.1 Kiunga ballochi | reverse complement strand
TACACATTTATATATATATATATATATATATATATATATATATAAATAAAAGAAGATGTTTTTTAAAAGACAACATGAAAACTGAAAACAACTCACAGCAAATGTGACTCCTTTGGGTACAGACGGCGCATTATTCTCTGATATTCTGGGACTGTTTTTTGTTTGGGTCTCCTCTGCAGTAACGCAGCTTTTCTTTAAGCCGCTTATTCTCAACTTTTCCAGCATCCGGATCTAAAAATGAAAAGAAAAGACATGAAGAAAGAAAATGAAACGAGAAAAAAAGGAAAAGTCTTTTAAAAAGGTGTCTCTTTTGTTGCATAACAGACAAACACAAAGTACTGACATGTCAATGAGACGATAAGATCTGGTCCGTTTGTCTTTGTATTCACAGCTTCTGAAAACAACCCGGCTTTGATTTAATCAGCCAGGACTGATTAAAACTCATCTAAGAAAGTTAAAGATAGGAGTATTTACTTCAACTTGTGCAGGTTTAACTGTGTGTGACCTCACAGGCTGCTGGGCGCTCATGCCCACATGTCAGTACGCATAAAGCCTTTAAGCACAGGCTGGAAAACTGAGTAAAGAAAGTGGGAAGTCTGGCACCTCATCCCGGAGAGAGCTGTTCTCCTGTCTGAGGGAGTCGATCTGTTGTCGCAGCCGACTCTGTGCGGAGGCCCAGCGGCTCTCCTTCCTCCTCACCTCCTCCTGCAGGGAGCTCAGCTGCTGCTTCAGTGACTGATATGAAGGATGACACATTAACAGGGAATGTTTTACTAACTACACACACATTTCTCCTGCAGCTTTGCAAATGCAAACCACTCATTAGGATGTGATTTAGTTTTACAATAAATCATTTAACTGCTTCAATTTCAACCCTAAGCCTATCATATCATATATAGATGTAGAGTAAAAAGTATGGACATAAAGAGGAAGTAACATGACCTGATAAGCAGCTGCCTATCCAGTTAATACACAGCAAAGTATTTTTCTTAAGTTGTGAGGAATAAATATGTGAAATGCACAATAATTAACACGGTTCTGCTTCTGCACACCTGGATTTCTTCTCGTTCCTTCTTGTCGGGCACGGCTCGAGCAGCCGATGCATGCTTCTCAAACAGCTTGCGCTCCTTCTGCAGCTTCCGGCTTTCCTCTCTCTTGTATTCCTCAAACTTGTTCATCTCCTCTGATTTTACTTGCTCAAACTCCAGACGCTCTTTCCTACACAAAGCCAAGCAAAGATTCAATCGTTTGTTCAAGCAAAAAGTGACCAAACTTCTTCATTTTGATCCATTTATCGGCTAAACGCTGAATCAGAACAGCTCTGTGGGATTCAGAGGCCGAGTCTCTCCAGCATTGATTCGTTCATGGAGCTAAATTACAGAGGAGCATTTCACCTGAGATCCTCCTGTTTTTTCTCATTTTCTTGTCTGAGTTTGGAGAGCTCTGCGTTCTCCTTCTTAAATCTTTCGATCTGTATCTCCAGCTCTGCCAGCCTCTCCCGGAGCTGTCTGGACTGAGCCTGCTGGGCTGTGGACGAGAACAAGTTTAGAAAGGTAAAAAAATCATTAAATAAATGACAACAACATATATTAACTATTAATTAAAGAGATTGTTTGTCTAACCCGTCTCATCTTTTGGCTTCTTGGACTCGGAGGCTACAGGCGGAGGAGGTGGAGGTGCAGAGGAAGCTTTGGGCTTCAGCGATGGAAACAACCTGGTCATGAGTTGTGAGGGAGGAGGAGGAGGAGGAGGAGGATCGGGCTCCGGGCTCTTCTCCACCTCCACAGCTTTGCTTCCTGCCACCTTCCTCAGTAGAGTCTTCTCTAGAGGAGAAATTCTGCCGGCTGCCGGAACCAGACTAACCTCCATACTGTCACTGGTGTTACTGGTAGCGGTTTCCTCCATGTCATTCCATGTATCATCATCATCAAACACGACCTTTCCATGCGGGCTTGCTCTGTCCTCTATCAGAGTGGACTCCTCAGCATCGTCCCCTTGTGCCGAATCCCTGAGACTATCCTCATCCTGATAAGGTCGCTTGTCATATGGAGGATTGGACGGAGCCGGGAAGCACATGCTGCCTCTGAACACAACTTCCTGGTCTCCGAATTCAGAGCCCCCATTGGATGATAAGTCAGAGATCTCGTAGTTGTCTTCCCCCCTATAGGCCCGTCCATCTTCAACCTCTGGCTTCAGTTTATTTGTCTCAGCTTTTATCTCCACTGCAGGGGTTCCCGAGTCCAGGGAGGTGCTTCTACCTGGCAACCCATCACCGAGGCTTTTCTGAGGCTCACCTCTTGTAGGAGACTTAATGGGGGTGGAGGAGAGTCGTCTCTGATGGCGTCCACTGACAATCTGCTGCTGCCGTTTCTGTTGGTCCATTTTAAGAACCTGCAAGTACATAAAGCATCTTTTACAGTAAATAAATCAGATATGATGGAACATTAAGGAACACCTCCAGCAGCTAGTTATATAATCAATCAGCTTAAGATAAAATTATGATCTAATAGTGTAAAAATATAAAAGACTTCAATGATATTTTGTTTGGACTTTGGGTGGAAAAAGACAAAAGCGTGTAAAAAAGACTTATTGTTTCATAACTAGGTATCTGTGTGTGTGTAATCAATGCAAGCTGTAGTGGTCTGAAGAAAGTACCTTGATGACAAACGAGGAGTTGGATGAGAAGGACAGTTCCTCGGCTGCTTGTTCCAGCAGCTCAAACTCTCCCAGCTCCATGCTTTCCAGCTGCCGGTCACACTCCCAGCGCTGGAGCTTCTCCTGAAACGACAACTCAAAGGAATCCTGTGGACGTTTCCTTCCCTCCACTGCACCAGTTCTTACGTCCGGTACTTCTGCTCTAGAACCAGGACTCTTCTCTTTGGCAGCGTCCTGGTCGGCCACGCCCACCTGCTTGGTTACAGGCTTCGGCTGCTTAATTACATCACGGTTCCTCGGTTCCTGAGCTGTCAGAACTCCTCTTCTGTTAGTTTGCCCGTTTCCTTGCCCGGGTTTGTACTGCTTGGTTTGCCCGTCCTGGGATTTGGGTTGAATCCATTCTGGTCCTTCTGTGTTCTGTCTCTGATGACTCGCTAAAACCTTTGCATGAGCCGCCTTACCCTCTCCTCTGATGTGCTGAGGTGGAGAACACAGTCCCTTTGCTCGGTTTTCTTTGTTGAGGATGGCAGTTTTACGCTGAACTGGACACCGGGGGACACAGTTTGAACTGCCATTTTGGATAAAAGCCGGTGCTGAATTGCTGCGGGACATTGCTAGAGCTTGGAGTTGAGGTCTGTCCGCTGCATCCTCGTTCTGCACTTTTTGAACTTTGCCTTTATTAGTAAATCTAGACAGACCCTCGCCTCGCTTCAGAAAGGTCCTCTTAGGGTGGGCTTTGGCTCCATCTAGGCTCTGTTAAAGTGAAAACATATATAGTTGAATTTTTTCCCCCATTAAATATGGTAAAACTTGTTATATCTCCTCTTACCTGCTGTTGCCGGGCAGATTTTAGCCTCTGCTCTTCCAGTCTCAGCTGCTCCTCCAGAAGCTCCTCAAACGTCTGCTTCTGACCACTGATTCCTGGCCTTATAGGTCTGGATGGAAGCAACACAAAGAAATAGATGTTCCTGCTGCCTTTGCTTATTCTGAACAAGCCAGTTTCATTTTAATATTAAGTCAGATTAAATTGCATTCACCTATCATGGCAGCCTTCCTCCTCCTTTCTGTCGTTGCCTTCAGTCCTCGCTACACTTTTCACTCGGATCAGCGTCTCCTCAGGCTCAGGAAGACAGCCGATATAAACACTCTGGTTCGGATCATCTTCTCTGGAGTTCCACAAACCTGTTAGCAGGACAGATGTTAAAATGATGCCAATATGATAAAAACCGTTCAGAATCGTGCTTAATCTGGCTTCAGACACTGAAACCCTTACAAACACTCCTTACCTTCTTCTTGGTCATCAGCCTCATCAGGATATCGACCTGCAGATGGATGCCTCTGTCCGATGACACCAGCTGCACGTGGGATCTTCCATAACTTTGCATCAGGTTTGTGACGCGGTGCATCTTCAACCCAGTCTGCTTCCAACATCTCTGAACTCCCTGTTTTATTACGCACAAGACATTTTAGTGACTACACAGCTTATCGAGCGACATCTCAGGTGTTTCTAACCTCTTGCAGAGACTTTGGATCCATTCACAACTCCCAGCAGCCTCTGCTGCTCCTCCTGGAGGCTAAGCAGCTCCTCTAACTGATGAGCTTTTAGCTGCTCCTGCATGTGCTGCTGCCATTTCCTTAACTGCACGAAAACACAAACACACAATACAACATTGTAATTAAACACACAGCAAAACTCCACCTGGTTAACTCAACGCTTTTGATTACTAGCTTCTTTAGCTGTGGGTTGCAACAGGTTACCTTTAATCCCAGCCTGCATTAAAACCGTTTACTTGTTCCTGTCCTAAAGCTTTTATTATTTAGGCGTCATGAATATAAATAGCTCTAACTGTAAGATGCTATAAATAGCCAGGGAAGTCAAAAGAGGCTTTATAACTGAGTACGTTGTAGTAAAATTACCCTAAAATAAACCAGATACTTTTAAGCTCTTCATTTATTCATATGGAAAAGTCCAAACCACCCATAATAAAATTCACTATACAGGTTCAGTCCAGTTCTTTTATTTGATCATTACTAGATTTGCTATTCATGTTGTTTTATTTCTATCATTTAAGCCACTTAATGCAGTGTAAAAATCATAAAAAGGTACCCTACTCAATGGGTGAATCAAAATAATGAGCAAAATGTCCACATATGCCAAAAATAAGCAGAAATAAGATATTTGTAGGCATAAAATTAGTATTTTTGCTCCATCAAAATGATTCCCAACAAGCCATTATCTGCCACCTTGGTATATTTTGACATGGAGTGCAATGTGGAGCTTGCCAAGACAGAAGACAACATGCCAGGTCTAAAAGCATAGATCAATATCATCAATAAGTGATGTATTCAGAAATATGACAAAGGAAAAAATACAGCTAAGCACCAGAAGATACGGCCTCCATGGAAGGACGGCCAATGAGGAGCTATTCTAGACACAAGAAATGGTGGCAGGTCTTATTATAGGGATGAGTCAGAACCTCAACATTAGTAAAACCTGTTGGGTTAATCTTGTCAAACAGTTAAACAAAACACAGTTAACATCAACAGGAGAGCCTCACGTGTCCTTCTAGGAATATTATTTATATTATTCATAGATTACATGAAGATCTTAGAGAGTTTTCATATTAAGTCCTCGCACTTAAAAACCAATTACAATTGTGCAAATATTGTTTTTCTTATTAAGCAGATGTTATAAAATACTGTCATAAAAAACTATTTATGCTCCTTTATGTGCAGTAAAGCATGTCTGTGCAAGGAAATGTCCTTAAGTAACTAAAGAGAGTAAAGAGTGTGAAATACACCCCAAGCAGATCATGCATAAAGGCCCAGGTGCATCATGCATCTGTACATTTTAAATCATCTTTTTTTAAACACATTGCAACAAATTAAAATGAGGGATAGGAACTTGCCTTTTGAGCTTCAGTTACAAAAAAATGTCTATTGTTTACATTTTTAGTGAATATGTTTATCTCACATTAGTTATAAATATGCTATTGCAGGTTTATTCCCATTATTTGATGGCACACATTTTCCCATTTTCCCTGTGCAACATTAAAACCTCCTAATAGCATAAATATAAAGACAGTGGCATCTGTAAGTATTAAAAAAGCCTTGTGGATGCAGTACCCATCTCAGACTGATGCTAGCTACCAGTTAAAGCTTTTTAGATGTTTCAGCCTCAAAAGTTATTATGATGAAACAGCTGATTAAAAACATATCTGAAATAATTACATAACAAAATATCCCAAATCGGTTCAAAACTTGGTGGAAAGCAGCATAGAAATCCTTCATGTTACCTGTTCAAGCTTCATCATAAGGGGTAGATCCTGTGATTTGCTAGCCATTTCATTCAAGCTGTCGAAAGGCCTTTCAGAAAGGTTTGCAGGTACCGGGAACAAATTGCTCGCCGGCCTGTCGGTCCGAGTCTCTCCTCCCAGGGATGGTGCATGTCCTTCTACACCGATGCAGCTGCTGTCTGTGGAGGCTGGTAGAGGAGCAAATTCAGAGGAAAAGGAGTCGTTTGGCAGCTGTGGCGTGGTTCCGATGGCAGATGTGGGCCGCAAAGATCCGGCCAATTCCGATGAGGGGTTGAGAATCACCCCGGCTCTGGTGCTGCTTGGCATCCACCGGGCCAGGATATCCCCCTGGGAGCAGTCAAACCCAGCTGGAGATGACATGTTGACCGAGGTGTTTCAGGAAGGGTTTGCTAATCCCGGATTTGAACGAGAGATTATAGTAACAGGTTGAGAGTCCATTTCACTATGAATAAACACTGTCCAACACACTCTATGTGATCCAATTGATTATATATATATTGTAAAAACTTATTTAAAATTAGATAACGCGATCCGTTTATAAAACTCAACACAAACCAACAATGTCAGTTTGAACTGGCTAGTAACACCAAATCTTAACATCACTTAATATAAAACTAAAACATCAAACGAGTGTGACCATAATAATGTTTATTTTAGTCAAATGTTTACCTAAATCACCAGTGAGCTAGCGTTTAAAAGGCTTCCATGGTACATATTTCTACTGGAAACGTTCTCTTCAGAAATAAGGTTTTTAAATGTTATATGCGTAGTGACAAAACAGAGAAAAAGTCAAAATATTAATTGTGTTGAAACTTGTAGAAACTACCTGTAATGCAGAAGAAAAGCTGTCCCGGTGGAGTAAAATGTAACGTTATACAAACATAACAGATAAAAGTTTCGAAGTCTGCCGCCATATCAAAACAAAGCCCGCGAGAGCCAATGACGATTGGTGGATTATGGGTAATGTAGTCTACAGTAGTTTATTTTATAACGTGGTTTTTAAATTATTGTGTTTTAATTTTTTCCTCATACACAAGATTATTAAGTCACGCGTTACTTATGAGTTTTAGTAAAAATGTTTAAAGAAATTATCATATTTCAGGAGGAGGAGTTTCAGTTATTTCCGGCTCAAAGTTTCACAATCATAGTACTGCAGCAATAAAAATCAAGTTTTTTTAAATTCTATAAAATTTTATTTGAAATATATTAAAATATATACACTATTTGTCATTTTAAATCCTGTTATATATGTGAGATAGTAATGTTTAACTATCCAAAAAGGGAATTGGGTTTTATGCTGACATTTACAAACCGGATATGGTTTTCAACTGCTGTGATTGGTTTATACAAAATTACCAAGTTTTGTGACACTGGTCTGCAACTGAAAGTGATTGTGTTAGCAGTATGGAAAAGGTTTTATGTAAAGTACATGGTAAGTTATAAAAACGTAAGGCACGTGTAGTTACTTATTTTACCTACATATATAAAGAAGTTTTTAGGGATTATTAACTCGTGGAAAGGTCACATGGTTTGCTAAGTGAAGCGTTCTTTTGTCTTGTTACAGGTACCGTGTGCATGTTAAAAACGGGTGTAAAAGATGGACCAAACAAAGGCAAAAGCTTCTACGTTTGTGTTGACAGGCAAGGATGTGATTTTAGCCAGCAGGCCAGGTACCCACATCTCAGTTTTCTGTACATCTTTTTCCACAGACTTTGCAGGCATTCTTGTGGTCCTTCTGTACATAAACATCTAAACCATATCCTTAATGTGTTTCTATTTTACTGTATCCTGGGAGAAACTATACATATCCTGACTTGTAATTTAACGCAATAATGGTTGGTAGAAAAAGTATTCCAGATGTTTTGTTCAGATTTTAATTTGTAGTATCAATATATTTATTCTAGCATGACACCTTCCCACTGTCTCCATCATGAGGATTCACTGGTGGAACTTCAGGCCCTCAGCTACAGTCAACAACAACAAAACCACAGGTACTAAACAAAAACACTCAACTGGGAATCCTTTTAACATTGAGCTTCATCTACCAACTATTTTGACAGGCAAATTTGTTCTTAAAATCTGTCAAAATTGTGGTCCAAATTTATTTATATCTTTTTATTATTTAATATAATTTTTAAGTAGCCTATTTTATTATTTACAATAAATAGTAAGATATTGCAGGTCCTATTTAAACATTATCTTTTTTCTTAAAAGACTAATTAAAGTTTTTTTTTATTCATTCAAGGTTAAGTTGTAAAAAAAAATACATGACAAACTGCAGAAATTACAGTGAACTATGTAAAAAAATAATAGTTCTAAGAAGATATGGGTGAATAAGACTCATGGTGCTTTTAATTTCTTATGTATCTGTGATTATTCTGCTTTCCTAGGCTGTACTACAGATGTGTTGTGGGTAAAAAATCCGGCCAGAAGTGGTGTGGAGATGTACCTTGGACTGTGGTAAGACTTGTAACAGATTTCTCCAAGTGTCCTTGTTTATATACCTTAATATACTTTGTCATCCACTAACTCTAGACAAGATTGTTATTGTTCTTCAACTGATCCAAAAACAGGTTCAGATTGAGGCATATGCATTCAATCATTCACACTAAGGCCATTAAATACCCTTCAACAGTTAAATCTTTTGACAGATTGTTTAGATTGGTGTAATGGTGCAAATAGAAAGTTATTATTGTGTTTGCATAACGTTTTCTAGTGCTTCTTGTATTGAGGATTAGTTTAATATTTTCCCCTCCTTGTTTAATTCTCATTCCAGCCAGAAAAAGAAAAGAGAAACCCAATGTCTAACACACAACTACATGTTTCCTGCCTTCCACCTGCCCGAAACCCCTTTAAGGCTCCCAGTAAGACAAACAAGGACTCTGAGTGGAGAAAGATGCAAAGTAATGAACATAAGGAGAAGGATGATGTGAAGACAAACAGCAATAAAAGCGAAAAGGTCGAGGGAAATAAAAGCTACCAGAAGGAAAACGTGGTGGTTGTGGGTGCAGAGGTAGAAGAAGAGAAAAGAAATAACTCTTCGGATACTTATCGAGGAAAACTGCTTCCTGCAGGGATGAAGGTAAAGAAGAGGGTTTCAAATGAGGATAGCAGCAACAGTGTGGAAAAAAGCCAAGACAAGGCTGGAGACAAGCCTGCAGAGCAGAAAAAAGCAGAAGAAAAGATTTCTGCCCTTAGCAAAGATGTGGTTCACTCTGAAAAAATACATAAAACCTCTCCTGATCTTCACAAGACGATCAAACAGCTGTCGATCAAAGATGAGACGCTTCCTGCAAATCAAGCTGAGCTCACGGCACAAAAGAGCGACACTGAATCTGTTCCTCGCAGAAGCTGCCCAGTTTCTGCTGGTGCCATTTCATCAGATGTACAGCCCAATAAACCTGAAACGCATCAAAATGAGCTACATGATGATGATGATGATGTAGAGTTTGTATCAGAGAAACCTGCTCCAAAGAAAACTCCTGTTGTCACGGTTCAAAAGACCATTACCAACTTTCCAGGGTTCCAGTCTGCAGCTAAGGTACAAGATCCCGCCGGGATGCACACCATGCTTGCTGCACAGCTCAAACAGAAAAAGGTAAATGAGGGAATAAATGCATTCATGCATCCTTTCAGTCGGGCTTGCATTGAATTTTAGAATGAGGGAGTAAAACAAAGGTGTTTTCCTTTTCTTCTGTTGTCATTTTCAGCAGATTTGTGAACAATTTGTTGTTTTAATGCAAACTTTTGAAACAAAAACCATTAAACATGTTTCACTTTCACCTCTTTTTCTCTCTCTCTCTCTCTGAACCCCGGATCAGGCCACTCTGTCTTTGGTAAATGTGGCAGCTCTGCCAGATAAAGGAGAGAGGTTGAAAATGCAGGTCAGAGAGCTGGAGGATGCTCTGGAATCACTGAGCCTCGGAGCTGCTTCTCAGCAGGGTGAGAGCTACGGCGCAACGTTTGGATTAAATTTAACGCTCTTGTCTAGTTTCCTCATTTTTTCACATCAAGACTTTCACTTTGTTTTTAAGCTTTTAGTCTCATTTAACCAAAATGACCATCATTTGTTGCTTTAAATGTACTGACTGGAAATGCACAGGAGGGTTTATTAATAGGACAGGTAGAAGCACTTGGTGCTCATGAGTGTGTCTCCTCACTGCTGTGTCCAAATCACCTCCAGACTCTGTGGATGGATGTGACAGAAAAGACTCTTGCACTGATAAGACCCAGATCAACCCATTCACCCGGCCTGGTGGTACCATCCTCCTCCCCAACCCTCCAGCTCCAGGCTCTTTCCATTACCAGGCATCTGGCAGCTCATCAGGGCTCCAGCTGAGCCAGGGATGCACCCAGATGTACGGAGGTAGGTCGCTATGTTCCTGTGAATCTGTTCTTTATTTTAAGTCCGTACCACTAAGATGTTGTTGTTGTTGGTGTTTCTCACAGATCCACAGATGCACACCTTTTATGGCGGTAGGATGACTAACGATCGTCTGCTAGCTGTGAAGAATGCCACCTGCGAAGCCATCGATCATCTTCACAAATCCCTGGAATCCTGTCCCGATGCTGAGACTGAGGCTCCAGATCCCGCAGGCATCAAGGTTTCACACTAATTCACTCCTAAAATGTGGCATCTCTATTTAGATCCTGACAGAATGTGCAGGATGGTACTAGCTAGACATGTTTTCAGCTCACCACATGCACGACGCTGCTACAGTAACACTCTGTTTGGTCAGGTGTCGCTCTTGCCCCACCAGAAGAAAGCTCTGGCATGGCTTCTATGGAGAGAAACCCAAAATCCCTGTGGAGGAATTCTGGGTAATATTACTTTCTTCTTTTCCAAACTCATAGCTGATGACATATAGATCCTACCTTTCTCTGTGTTTCCTCCTGTTTTCACATCATTTTACTGAATGAATAAAACACATTTAAAGTATAACAGCTGAACTTCTTCATTGCTGCTTCTTTAATTTCACACTGTGTGTGGATTTAGCGGATGATATGGGTCTGGGAAAGACCTTGACCATGATCTCTCTCATGTTGGCCAAGAAGATAAAAGCAAAAGAGGAAGATAAAAGGAAGGACGACCAGAAGCTGGTAACCTGGATGTCTAAAACTGGTAAGGGGAATATTTAATAACTGGATAAGCTCAATAAGTTCCCAGTTGTGTGTCATAAAGTATGTTTGTGGATCTCCCTGTACATTTAGAACAGGTGTTGTCACTAACAGGCCCATTTAGCAGGCAGATATCAGCTGGTTTGGTGACTGGTTGGAACCGCTGTCAGACAGGACTTTTACTTTCTGGACCAGGAGTTTCCACCACTGTTTAAGTCTTTGCTTCTAAACCCTCCAGACTCCAGCCTTGTTGTGTCCAAAGGCACTCTGATCATCTGTCCCGCCTCCCTGATCCACCACTGGAAGAAGGAGATTGACAGACATGTCAAAACAGGGAAGCTGACTGTGTACCTGTACCATGGATCCAACCGGGAGAGAAGTGCCAGAGTGTGAGAACCACACACCCATCGCTGCCCTTTTTTTTTCTCTACATCAGGGGTGTCAAAGTCAGTCCCTGAAGGGCCGGTATCCAGCAGGTTTTTGTTGTCTCCATGCTCTGACACAGCTGACTGAAATTACTTCATAGATGGACAAGAAGCATTTGGATCTATTTGATTTACATCAGGTGTGTTAAGGCAGATAAACACCAAAACTTGCTGGATACCGGCACTCAAGGACCGGAGTTTGACACATGTGCTCTACATTAATAAAGTATTATTAAAGCTTCTGTCTCACCATAACAGTGCAAAACATTTTTACCAGGCATCTTTAAGAAGCGGGTGTAGTTCTAGTGATGTGACTTATTAGAGAAAAGCAGATTTTATGCAGCGATCTCATGAAGCAGTTGCCTTTAGCTATTTTATTCTATTCTATTCTATTCTACAGACATTTAGCAGACGCTTTTATCCAAAGCGAGGTACATCAGAAAACAACACAAGCATGAAATCAAACAGGGAACAGCGTAGATAGGTGCCAGGCTGCTGTAAGTCTGGTTAGCTCAAGCTAATCCGCTTTGAAACGTTTCTATCAGAGACTTTAAGGAGCCAGCACCTGCCATCCATCCTTCCCAAACTAAAACCTGTTCTGTACTCGTGCTTCAGACTGGCAGATTATGACGTGGTAGTGACCACATACAGTCTGGTTTCTAAGGAGATTCCAGTCCAGAAGGAGGAGGCTGAGAACCCCAGCAAAGATCCTGAGCATGTGGTAAATACTAAATGTATTTATTTAGGCAAAAGTTTTAAATTGAAGCAGAATGGAACAAATAAACATAGAAAACTGATTTAAAAAAGGCTTAATGGAGATTGATCTTCTCACCATCTTTTTCAGTCATCATCCTCAGCTCCCTTACTACGAGTTGCCTGGGCCCGCGTGGTTCTAGATGAAGCCCACAACATTAAAAATCCAAAAGTCCAGACCTCCATGGCTGTGTGCCAGCTGAGAGCCGGGGCCCGCTGGGCTGTCACAGGTACCCCGATCCAGAACAACCTGCTGGACATGTACTCCCTGCTCAAGTAAGTCTGAAAAAGTCTTATTAGTATTAGCTTATCTTTAAATCTGACTCCAAAGAGCTGAGTTTGTCTACACCAATAAGGCAGATATGTCTTAATAATCTGACATTTTGACCTAAATTTAGCCTAAAATCAAAGATTTTTTTTTACTGCTTAGAAAAAATAAAGAAAAAGTGCTTCAAAAAAGTTTGCAACAATAAAACGGTTTTACAAATAAACCTGAAAATAATAATTGAATAAACAATAAAATCAATGGTTGATCATTACAAACTAGTCTTCATACATCTAAATATAAAACCTAACAATTAATTTAAAACATCTGATCCTTGTCTCACACATATACACACACACACACACCTCCACAGGGTCTAAAAATCTCATTTCGATGTTTGTTCCCCGCGTATCCTAAAGGTTTCTGCGTTGCTCTCCATTCGACGAGTACAAACTGTGGAAAGCTCAGGTTGACAACGGCTCCAGCCGAGGCAGAGAGCGGCTCAACCTCCTGACGAGGAGTCTGCTGCTGCGACGGACCAAAGACCAAACGGACTCCAAAGGAAAACCTCTGGTAGGGACGAACGCTCCGGCCTTCATCCCTAAACGTTGTCATAGCGATGTCGTGTTCGCTTAGCATTGGGAATCTCACTGAGGACGTTTGGTTTTAGAGACGTGTCCAATGTTTCAGGTGTGTCTTCCTAATCGGACCTGTGAGGTGCATCAGCTCAAACTGTCTGAGGAGGAGCGTGCCGTGTATGATGTGGTGTTTGCACAGTCCAGGTAAAGATGCAGCACAAAACTCGTGTGTTTGTTTTGTTCTTGTCTTTTTTTTCACCCTTTTTTTCTGATGGAAAGCTTTCCATGTCGTTTTGTTCAGATGTTATTTTTCTGTTATTTGAACTCTTTCAGGGTTCAGCAGTGGGTCTGAGCAGAGTTATGTGAGGAGGTGATACAGCAAAGTGGCAGAGGTGTGGACTCGAGTCAGATGACTTGGACTCGAGTCAGACTTGAGTCATAAATTTGATGACTTCAGACTC
>JBAMIG010000013.1:4360456-4370908 GCA_037177335.1 Kiunga ballochi | reverse complement strand
TTCTGCATGTCATCCAGGCCCACAGAGGCCTACTAACGAGCCATTCATTGCATTCAGCTGTGTTGGATAATGGATGCCTCTAAAAGTTGTAGGATGGTAGATCTCGAGGACCGGACTTGGGCACCCCTGGGTTAGGGCATAGGGTGCACGTTCGGACACAACCTACGTTTGGACACACCTACAAAATGGCGTGTCCACTATATAGGGCACTATGTAGGGAATAGGGTGCACATTCGGACACGGCCAATATCTGTTAAAATGTAATGCTATTTTTCTCCCTGTGTTGTTTAAAGTGTGTTTTCTGAAATCCATGCAACTGTTTTTGTATCTCAGGTGAATTGAGAGATGCAGTGAAAAGTGGAGATTACAGGGCTGTTAAACTGGCACTAAATTCCAAAGAGGACTACAATCTTGAGCAGGAGGTATGTACTCTTGACTTCAAAGTATTTGGACAAAGTTTTATTCATCCATCAAATTATTTTTAGATGTATTTAAAAATGTCTTTTTCCTGATAAGCTTGTATGGTATAATTTTTGTTGTCATGTAAATTCAAAGCTTTCTGCAAAACACATTTTAAGTCATGCACCTTGGTTGCCCCCAGTGTGTGTGTTTGAAAGTGATTGGTGTTCAATATGGGAAGTCCAACGAGGTTCATAGGTTTAATTTAAAGGTTTACTTTATAATGAAAGCTTCTGCACCCAGGTACTGTTTTATTCCAACCTTCTGCGAACAACATGACAAAAGCATTACTAATTCATTAGTTTGAACACAGCTAGCTGCCTGTTAATTTAGCAGGAGTAGGTTTGTTCAAACTTTTTAATTGGTACTGTGTGTAAAGCATTTAGAAATGGAAGTAAAAAAAAAAACACTTATCTCTTATGGATTGTCTCCACGTGAGACATAAATCCGGTGATGTAATGCCACATTTACATTTTGATTCTTCCTCAATGTTGCAAACAAAGCTGTTAACTCAAATTCAGCCAATCTTTATGAATTCTGCACATCCTTTGCAATATTTCTCCAGTTGCTGCAACTTCAGTGAGATGCTGACAAAGCTCAGTACTCTTTCACATTACATAATATATATACTTCTTTGTTTCTGATTATAATTGTGGAAATGTGTGCAGGAGAAATGCATTGCATCTGTCAGCCAGTCATTTAGCATGACATTTCCCGTGTTTGAGGAGGGGTGTAGCTTCTTTTTTTTACCTCATGCAACAATGTAGTGGAAGACTAAATTAGCAAAATGAGATTTTTCTACTATAAAAGGCTCCAAGAAAATGTGTGAACAGATGAGAAGAATTATGGCATTGTGTTCAAAACAATAAAATATCCAGTTAACTACTGAAATAATGTAAGCAGTGAGGCCTCTGATTCAAAGGCTCTCTGTAGTTATTCCTGTGCAAAGTTGGATATAAGTGGGGATGTGTTTTCCAAAGTTTGCACCAAAGACTTCAAGATCTACATAAACAGAATTTGTTAAATGCTTCATAATAAATCAACACCTCAGGATGTTTCTCACCACTCCAAAGCATCAGTAGTCCTGCAACAAACCAAGGTAAGAACATTGTCTTCTTTTTATTAATAATATTTATTATTATTGGAGAAAAAAATCCTTTTTGTCAAAGAATTTAGGAATCTAAATATTTTGAGAAATTCATTTTGATTAAACAATGTTATTGCTTTAACTATGAGGTAACTTGTAGGTTTAACCTTAAACTGCATGCACAGTATTTTTAAACTGTAAGTATGTAATGAATTAGATAATATCAGAGACTTTACATCATAAATTTCTCGCAGCAGTTTTGGCTTAATGGCATTTTTTCCATACTGTTTATGCTTTTCCACTACCATTTAATCTGTATGTAATTACAAGGCTCTGACAGCAGTTCTGCTTTTTCTGAGCCGACTGATTTAAACAAGGAAGTTCTTTTGAGAGTTTTGACATAAATATAATTGTATTGTTTTCATGGTTTAACTACATTGGTCACATTCTGGTTTCTCAAGTGAGAAAAACAAAATAAAGGCTCTTGGCCTTTGTGTCATTTTTATTCTTACTGGGTGCCAGTCTGTACCACCAAATTATATCATTTTGTGTGAAATATAGCAATAATTATGTATTGGAAACATTTTCTAATTAACTAATTAACTAATCTAACTGTTTATTTTTATTAAATGTTAAAATTAAAAGTTTTCCCACTTTATATTTTACAGTTTAATAATTCTTTGGAGTAAACGAGTCTGTGGATGAAGATTGTGACCACACCAAGTATCCGGGCAAGATGAAGCAGGTACATAAGAGTACATGATTTCAGAACATGTATCGTTCTCATTCATTATGTATGTAGTCTCCATTAATAATTATTACATGGCAAACATCTTAATTATTTTTGATTAAAAAAATACAGCATGGGTCACATCTTAATAAATTATACATAATTTTAAATTAAATGAAAAAATTAAGTATCCCAGTGTTTTGCATCTTTACCTTGCCAGATCAGAGACTCTATAAGATGGTTTAGTCATATTGGAGACATGCTATGTTAAATTACCTGTTTAGGTTGTTGCAGTACTGGTATATGAAGCCAAAACTCTTATGTAAATTACTTTAAAAAGTAACATTTGTTTTACCTGTAGGTTTAGCATTGGTGTTTTTTGTTTGCTTCGTGTAGCATTTCATCCGACACCCCATGACTACTTGATTAGACACTCAGAATGTCAATACACTGCTTGATCCAATAAAGCCAATAACTGTTCTTGAATGGGTCACATGTGGTTTTTGCACTGACTATGGGTGTTTTTGACGCAGATGTTGGACTTAAAAAGATTGAGTGACCGTCAACTAGACTTTGTTTGAATGAGCCTGAATCATTGTGGGGCATTGCCAAGGTGCTGAATTATTTAAAAGTGTAATTATAAAATGCGCCAAGAATTTCCAAAAGCAATACCAAAGCAATGAAAATTGTAAAAATTCCTCTAAATCCAAATTTGAAATGCAGTCAAGATTTTTTCCACCCTCACTTATTTTCTGAATCATCTGTTTTAAGTTAACTCAAAATATTATTGAAATCTGATTTGGCAGAGTCTTACATATACTTGTTCTTTTACAGGCGTGTACTTATGGTGAGAAGAGGTCATTTGAAGGCGAAAGAAGCTCGATTGAGGAGCGAAGTTCATGTGGCGGTCTTAAATTCACATCTAACATTGAACATGCAAGAAATGAAGACAGTACTCCAAAACCAAACACTAATAATCCACAAGAATTGGATTGTTCAAAGAGTGGCAATACAATACCAAGTTACCCTGCTAGTACAGATACTGAGCAGGGGATAGAGGAGAAACATGAGAATATACAAGGTAGGAACAATATAGCACAATCCAAAAATGAAGCATGTGGTTCATTCACCCCTGAGGAAGACCAGGAGATAGCAGAGGAAGAAACGGCATCAGATGACACCCAGGGTGTTTCTTCAACCAAAATGGTTTTAAAGCTTAACAATGACCAAACAGAACAAAGGGCCACAGCTAAAAAATGCAAGTTTGCCAAACGTGGAAGGCGCTCACGTGGTGGAGCAAAAAAATTGGCAGCATATAAATCAGATGAAAAAAATCAAGTTTCTTCAGATTTGGACAAAAAAGAGATGAGTGAAACAAGATTACATCAACACAGAAAAGTTATGGAGAACAAATTACCAACCCGATCAAGTCTAAGGACCACTAAGAAAGTATTTCAGACCAAGGCTATCAAAACGGTGAAAGAGAAGAAAAAAGCTTGCAAAAAGCATTCTTGTTTGTATTGCAAAATGACTTTTGCCCAACTTGCCAAGCATTTGGAGAAGATGCATGCAGAAGAAGCCGATGTTGCCCATGCAATACGCTTTCCAAGAGGTTCCAAAGTCAGACAGACGTTGTTTGACCAAATTCGCAACAAAGGAGATGATGAACACAATTGCCAAGTTCTTAAAAGTGGTGAAGGAGAAATGATAACCAAGAATCAGGTGAAGAAACCAGCCTCATCTGTTCGGGATTTCCTGCCTTGCAAGCACTGTTTTGCGTTTTATCGCAAAACAGATTTATGGAGACATGAACGATCGTGTAAAGTTGGAAAGGGAGATCAGAAATCCTCTGAGATGACCCAAAATACTCAGGGTCACAATTTTTCCTCCCCACTCCTTCCAATGTCTGAGTTCTTAACTGGAAACTGTGAAGAGATAATCCACATCATGCACCAAGATGAAATCTCAAACCATATTAGGATCGACCCTCTCATTTGTAAATACGGCAATACACTTTCTGCTAAGTATGATCATGATAAGTCTCAATTTGCTTACATTGCACAAAAGATGAGGGAGTTGGGTAGATTTGTGCTTGCAATAAATGAACTTGATAAGAGTGTGAAGTACTTGCATGAAATATGTCTTCCTTCCAGATTTGAATTGGCTGTTGAAGGAGTGAAGAAAATGAGTGGATTTGACCCAAACTCCAGCAAGTTTAAAACTATTTCTCTTGTCTCAAAGATTGGCTACTCTTTAAAACGAGCTGCAGAGATAGCTTTTGGCGAAAGTCGCATGTCAGAAGACAGTGAAGCCGAAAGTGAGTTGAAAAAGTTCCTACAGCTCCTCGATACAAAATGGAGCAAGTCCTTTTCTCGTAAGACGCTTACCGGGGTGTTAAGGCAAGAAGTCAAGAAAGTTGAAGTAGACATATCAACGGTGACAGAAGATCTAATGAAACTCCACAAGTTTATTACTGGAGAAGAGGATGAAGCACGAAAGGAGTTACAAGATCGTCCTAGTATGTCAACTTGGAAAAAACTCAGCGAAGCCACCTTAGCAGACGTGTGTCTCTTTAACAGGGGAAGGGTGGGTAATATTGGAAGACTCCTATTGCAAACATACACTCAAAGAAAAAGCAGGGGGATATTCACACCGTCTGCCGATCAAGTAAGGAAAATAACCAAATTAGAGATGGAGCTCGGTTCCAGTTTCACAAGATTGGAACTAGAAGGTCAATATGGAAGGAATATGTTGGTGCTGCTAACAGACAGAATGGTTTTGTCAATTGACTTGCTTGTTGAACATAGAGTGCAAGCAGGTGTGTCCCAAAGTAACTCGTACCTATTTGCGAGAACTGAAGGGCCCTCCTTCATCAGAGGGTTGGATTGTTTTCGAAGGGCTGCAGTGGAATGTGGAGTTAAAAACCCAGAAGCACTCCTGTCTTCATCATTAAGAGAGCAAATTTCCAGTTGCTGGCAGCTAATGAGCCTTGGTGAACCTCAGCTGGATCAAGTGGCAAAGTTATTGGGACAGAGCAGCCAGGAATGTTACATGCTCTCTCAAAATGCAACTCTCCTAGAGGAAGTGAGCAAACAGCTGTTAAAGATGGGTCGAGCATTGCCAACAAGTCCACCCAGCACTACAAAAAATGGTAAGTACATTTTCTACTACTGCAATGATGGCTTATTTTATATCTAAGGTTGTGAAGCAAGTATCTTGATGCCCATGACTAAACATTAATCTGACATATCTGTTAATTTTTGTTGTTTTGTTACTTTGAATAATACTGGTACACAATTTTCTTACTGCATTGTCAACCTTTAAAACAGATAAAGTAGAAAATATTAAATTTTTCTTGCTAGGCAACTTTGAACCACCAGGTTAGTGAATCTATAATTAGATGTAATGACCTTACAGTGATTCCAAATACTTTGTCTTTTTAGGGACTGGACAGAAACCAGCTTTAAAAAGAAGACCTTGGGCTGACAAGGAACAAGCCGCTGTTAAACGTTACTTGAGTGAATATATCCAGAGGATGAAAGTTCCAGGGAAAAAAGAATGCAATGCTTGCATAGCTGCTGAGCCAGATCTGGAAGGAAGATCCTGGACAGATGTAAAGAATTATGTACACAACACACTACAAACTATACGAAGGAGAACTAACCAACAAAAGTCTGATGGGAGCGGAAATTTTCTGAATCCAAAGAGTCTAAAAGTTGAAGACCAAACAGCAAAGACAGATATGGAGGACACTGATATGTGCACAATGACTACAGTGAATCCCGATCACCTGAGAGACAGTTCAGACTGTTGCATGACCGTCCCACTACCAACCAGCCTGAGAGACTCCTCACCTTTTCCCCAAGAGATGAGTGCAAGTTTTGCATCTTTTTGTTACTCCGGTACAAATATTCTGCATACAAGTCAAAATCTGATTTCTAACTTTCCACCGTTGAACGCTACAGACACTCAGGTGGTCCCTACATTTACCCCACACAATACTACAAATGCCCTAATGCCTCCGATGTACACTTCAGACAACAACCGTAGTCTACCAATGTCGTCATTGTATACACAAAATACCACAAGTATGCTACCCCTTTCTGTGTATACCCCACAGGACACAAGTTCTCCAATGATTCCTTCTTATACTACGCTTCATGCCCCAAGTACCTCAATGGTTCCAACATACACACAGTTAAATCCCCCAAGCCCACCAATAATCTCTGCATTCGCAACACTAAATGAAAGAAGTAGTCCCAGCGTGTCTTCATTTACACCTCTAAACCCTTCAGATGACCTAGGTTATCACACGAGCCCAACAAGGGTTCTTTCAACTGCACAGGTTGTCCCATCAATCCATGGACATGGTGTTTCTGACAGAGCACCAATTATTCAGGAAAGCACTCACATGTCTTCAGCAGAAAAAAAAAACACTCCAAGTGTCAAACCTCAGAAGAGAAACAAGAGGTTGTGGAGTGAGGAGGAACAAGCTGCAGTGAGGCGTCAGCTCGGAGACTTTGGTACGCTGATAAAAGTACCAGGGAAAAAGGATTGTGATGCATGTTTAAATGCTGAACCTGCACTAAGCAGCAGGACATGGAGGGAAATCAAATATTATGTGCACAACTCAATCCAGTCACTGAAGAGAAGAGGTCATGCAGTCGCCTGTAAACAGATCACTGTGACTCCACCAGAACCAGAGACTTCAAACGCAGAGTGGGAAGGTCCAGTTTATCTCTCCCTGTAACAGACATGTATGTAAAACCGTCAAGATCTACAAAAAATTTACAGAGATGTGGCTTTAACCTCAAATCCATTGTAGCTTCAAAATTAAGCAAATTCTGTCAATCTGTTGATGAAGTTTTGTCCCAGTTGCCAGTAAATGATTGCATGTAGAGACTGTCCTGCCATTCTTCAAATTATACCCATCTTCTACTGTGTATTGAGTCCAGTGGATCAAGCTGCTTATTGCATGAATATACACTAAATGGATGGAAGTAAGGGGGGTTTGTACTGTAGCTTTTTGCCAGGCCAGCAGTGTGAATAAGAATATGTTCTTAATTACTTGCTTGGTTAAGTAAATGTTTAGATGAAGCTTTCATCCAGAAAAAGCTGATTTGTTATTGTATGCTTGCAAAATCACTTTTCTGGACCACCACACTTTATTTCTATTTAACGTTTCAACTGAGATGAAAATGGGGAATATTTTTTCTTGGATTCATAGTTCTCTTTTGCTCTGGAAAGTAGTAACAATGTCACCTTGTCTGAGCTGCTTGAAATGTCCAGTTGTAGTAAACAAGGTTTTTTTTCACCTCTTTCTGAGCAAAGATGGCTTCTGTGACTCCGAATACGAGGTGGGGATTTTACTTGGAAACTTACCAACACTTTTTTTAAACTGCACTTTTTTTTTATTAGTATATTATGTAATTTAGGTTAAATAGAAAACCTACCAGCAAATCATTGTAGCTTATCTTTCAAACATGGGATGTGGATTGATTTAGCATTGTTCCCAAAAGCCAAATCTGAGTGTCCTATATATATAATATATATATCCCTGCTTTAGCAATTAGCTTTTTTAGTTTTTTAGTTTCTGGTTTTTATATTTTTTTGTCATACCATCTTTTCTCACTGTCAAGTTTTAACAATGCTACACAGTGACTGTTTAGAAGATTTTAGTAATGCATCAGGTCATCCCTAATTTGAGATGCATACTCTACAGCGTCCTGTTTTTTGTATTTCATTTTAAACTTATGTTGCAAATCTCATGTTGCCTTATTATGTGCATTTTTGTATTGTCTTTGTTCTCTAATCTTAGTTATTTGTATCAGTTTATGACATAAGAAAAATTATGTAAAAACCTGGTAATCCAGTAGTATAGGATGTTTTTATATATTCTTGAAGAAGGTCAAGTTGTTACAAAGATTAAAGTACTGTGATTTTTTTTTTTAAATGTTGAACACACGACATTATAAAACATAATCCTAGACACTTATTTAGTGTGTTTATCATTGGATATATTTCTCATTTTTTAGCAGAATGAGGGTTTGTATATTGTGATGGTTGAATATTGAGCACTGGCTCATTTTCTAAAAAGCGTTCGCTTCGGCTTTGAATCTGTTCGTCTGACTGAACGTGTTTGTTTCATTTTGGTGCAAAATGTTTTGTTTTATCGCACTTTTTCTGTTACACTGGAAACGCAGCTAGTCAGAGGCATCAACAGGAAAAAAAATTTGCCAAACAGTGTTTTTTTTCTGTTTATTTTCCTTTTTTCTTCAAGAAGAAAATATTATTGTGAGGCTGGAAAGCTTGAGTGTTTACCTCTGTAGGAGCGTTAGTAACTGTTTTAAACATCTAGTGTTTACCTTTTTGTACCAAAGTCATTAGTGTCCGACAAGCATAAAGTCCCAACTGTGAAAAGTGCTGTACAACCAGGTTATATAGCCTATTTAAAGTCATTCCATTAATGGCAGAAGTTTGTGTGTGTTTCATACAAAACGAGTTGTATACTGTTTGTGTTTCAGCATGTATTGCATCGTTTTGTTTACTTTAAGCTGCTGTTTAAGTACATTTTGTCGTCCATCTTGTTTGCTGCATATTGCCTTTGGTTAATGCCTCCCATTGAGTATTGTAAGGAACTCAACTTCAGCTTGTACAAATAAAGCTTCCTGGCTTAAGTTTGGAATACTTCATTATCAATGTTATCTGATGTCACATTTATGTGTCTTTGTTAATTTCTGTCTAATTATTTAACAATGATTTCCCAACAGCTCATAAACACAATGTTTTCTTGTGAAAATAATAAGTACTAAAGTATCTGCCTTTAATCTTGACATCTTATTTTGATGAGGAATCCTTTCTTTGAGTGTGAAAAACCATTGAAAGCAGCGACGCATCGATTTTACCTGCTCAGTTTGTAATTCTGCAGCTTTATATCCATCTTTCCACAGGATGTCAGTGGCATGTCACTGTGCATGCTAGCAGCAGCAGGAGGCCAGGATGACATTCTCAGGTTAATGTTTAAGAAAGGAGTGAGGGTAAACGCTCGACAGAAGAACGGCACCACAGCGCTGATGCATGCTGCTGAAAAGGTATCCCAGCCTCACACGATTAGTCAGGTCTCTTTGCTTGTGACTTAAAATGTTGTGTTTTTATTAATTTGTTTAACAAATCACATTTTTCCCTATTAAATTTGATGCATCTTTTTACTTTGCTGTCAGAATTTCTTGACAACTGTTGCAATCCTCCTGGAGGCGGGCTCCTATGTCAACGCTCAGACGCTGGGAGGGGAGACGGCACTAATGAAGGTGATGCCATTTAACGCAAACTTGATCTCTGCGTTTGTTTTTTTGCTTTTGTTTTTTAAATTAATAATAATTGTGCATTGCAAAGTTTGTTCTGCAGATGTGCATAATAATGTGGCTCATCGTTATTTGCACAAGTTTCCAGATAAATTTATAAAACCGTGTTTTCAGGATTAAAGCCTGGAAATTGTTCATGCAAAAGAAAAAAAAAACTCTTATGCTGGAGTTTATATTTTGACACTGTCAGCGTGACAAGAAAAGTGCTTCGCTGTCATTTCTTCATGAGCTGCTGCATTTCCAGTGTCCTCATAATGTCAACTTGCTAATCCCATCATGTGCTACAGTTGCATTCTGTCCACGTTTTGCATGTCCCAGTTCATCACAGCTTTTTCTTATGCCTGTTTTATGTGTTTTATTGTTCTTTTTTTTTTTAAACATGGCTGCTGAATTAAGTCAAATATTTGTAAACATTGTGACATCATGATAAATGAGCTGCTTGGTAATAAATTCACCTCAGTTTTTGGTCATATGATGCATGTTTTGGCACATTGTGGTGGAATCTCTGAATGAGCTTTTATTTCAGGCATGCAAAAGAGGAAACACCGACATAGTGCGCCTCCTGCTGGAATATGGAGCTGATTGTAATATAATGTCCAAACACAAGAACACAGCTTTGTCTTTTGCCAAAGTCAGCAACAACCTGGTTGTTTATGACCTCATCAAAGACCACATCAACATGTAAGTGCTAAGAACAGCTTCCTCTGATAACAGAAATTACAATATATTATTGATTCCTTTAACAGTTTATTATTTTATTGTCCTTTTATATTTAATCTCTGCTTGTTTTTATCATGAAAACATTTTGGAGGTGA
>JBAMIG010000013.1:4338424-4351082 GCA_037177335.1 Kiunga ballochi | reverse complement strand
TGGAGTTATTAGTCATTTCTTTGGTGTCTGGTGGACGTCTGGATGAAATTAGTGAGGAAACCCGATTTTGTACAGAAACAGCAGAGAGCATGAACTCTCTCAACCCTCATTCCCGTTTCTGATTGGACATGCTGTGTGTACTTTGCAACTTGCTTTGGAGAAAAATAAAGCTTTTCAACATCAATTCTTGCTCATTCACAAACAGAACTGGGTGGAAATTAACATGGTAGACATGATACGTATGTGCAAAATGTAATTAACTTAATGGGGCAATTTATTTGCCAGCCATGCAATTCCAGATTGCTTGTTGTGCGCTTGCGCAACGAAAAAAATGCTAAGAAATACGAATGGATGACATCAGAGAACATGATTAAAGAAGATGTCTCACTCTGCTTAAACTTCCAGTAATTTTTGTATAGTAATTGCGGATTTTTAGTTGTGTCTTGGTAACTTTTAATTTATCAATTTATTTTATTTTTTAATTCATTAAAGAAACCTAATAGTCATTTTCCTACAATTTATAATCAAAAACTACCGTGCAATATAATTATATGTAAAAAGAAAAGTAACATATAAGAAAGATTATAGGTAGAGTATTGAGAGAATTTAATTATTTACTATTGTAAGACTATATAGCAGGAATTATGAATTATGAATTATTAGGAATGAAATGAATTAAATAAAGAAATAAGAAGAAAAAAGTAGCACAATTTTTCTTTCTGTGCATTAAAATATGCATTTTTTAACTTGTTTTGATGACTCAGGGATATTTATTATGTACTTTTCTGGAGATATTATGACTGAGAAGCCACTCTAAACTAGTTTTCTTTCAGGAAGCTGTATAATGACGCTATTAGAGGAAGAACAAGTAAAAAAACACACAGAAAGGGACAAAACATGGAATAACACAAGAATCAACATCAGACTGATTGTTACTGAGAGGACAGCACTCAGAGTACAGGTAGGACGCTGTTTTAGCCATCACTGAGAAAATCTGCCAAAGTTCATTAGTTTAGGTGAAGCTTTCATATCCGTTTCTGCAGCACATCCCGCTGCATGCATCATAAAAAGTCCCGCTCATCAGAGAGTATGCTACATCAGCAGGTAGAGGCAACTGAAATTATCTGATCAAAGCAACATGAATATGAGATAAGGACAATAAACACTGATGTGATGAAGAACAAAGAAATTGAAGATGATGATTTGTTGCTAAACAGCACATGGATGTATTTACTATCTCCAGCTCCAGCACTAGATGTTGCTCGTTGTTACAGCTTCTCATAAATCCAAGCTGAGTTGCATGATTTCAGCACGGTTATGCTAAGAAGCTGCACTCTGCCGGTGGAATTACAGAGATTTTTCTATGCTAATCTCATCAGATAGGAAGCTGATCCTGAGCTACACTTCTTGATTACTTTAATATGAATTGACACAATCTTTCCGGTGTATGGTGAGTAAAGATCACAAGATCTTCCTGTCCCATCATGGTGGTTCTGCTGGTGTGTAGCCGTCATGCCTCTGATTCTTCAAGACTGTTGATTTAAGGTCACGACCTAACATCCGTCCCCATTTCAGGTCTCTGGAAGGCTGAAGCAGGTTTAACAGTGGCAGCACCGGATCTCATCACTTGCAGGGATCCTAAATCCTGGCCGTCCAGGATCATCTCTCTGCAGTGTTTCAATGTTTCCCTGCTGCAACACATCTGACCTGAATCAAATCAACGGGTATATGGACTTTTGCAGAACGTTTGAGTCTAAATCAGATATATTGCAGCAGCAAACTCACAAAACCTGAAAAACACTGGCGCTGAAGGACTTTTAAAGATTGAGGATCTCTGATTTAGGGTTTAAATGCAAATGAACCCTTTATGTATCTATTTTTTAATGCTTGTTAGGAGACAGAAGATATGTGTCAAGAGTTGTTCTGGGCAACATGGGGGATGTGTTTGTATGTGTATGTGAATGACCAAGTGTGTCCATGAATTTGTATTTTTTGTTGTGTTTAATATATGTAAAGCACTTTGCTGTGGTTCTGCTATCTTTAATGGTGCTTGTTTATTCCTCCTGTATCCATTTCCAACATTCAGATGCCTTTCTTTCTGAGTCCGGTTCTGCTGGAGGTAGTACTAAGTTTTTTTCTCCACTGTTGCCTGATATCCTACATATGTTTAAGACTGAATAGAAGAGAAGATTCATTGCAATCTATTAGTTTGATAGCAATTAGTTAACATAAACGGATTGACCGATGAATTTATGACATTGAATCAGTTGCAAAGATGTAAATGTGAAAAAGAGCCAGTGGGATTAATATTTTTAGATGATGCTATATTTTTTATTTTGCAGTATTTGATGCAATAGTATTTTAGTTAATTCACTTTCTATTATGGCTTATTCCAAAGCAGGGTTAAGAGGTACATGCACACTGGGTCGGTAACCCTTTATTCAATTTATTTGGATGTGAAAATATTCCAAAAATGTCCTATTATATATTTACCAAAAATGGTAGACTGACTAAACATATAAATAAGAATATCCCTTCTTTTTAAGAACTCAGACAAAGTAAAAGATCACTGTAAACCACATTGAGTCAGACGTCCTCCGTTAAAAGTGAGTGATCTCATCTATAGACGATCTCTGGACGGAAAGTGGAAAGTTCTATGTTGTGCGCACGCGCTCCCCGGGATTAATGTCAGGGCACAAAAGTGGCGCTACACCGTTTCGAGCTCTACTCCGGTAAGCGATTTTCACAGACGTTTTCTATATTCCACTTTCTCACCTAATTGGTCAAAGTTTGGGGAACTTATCTGAGCATCGGCTGGATGCTTGGGGAGTCTCCCCTGAGTCACACCGGGGCGAGGAGACACATAAAAGGATCAATAAACAGTTTATTTTAACATATTTCCCCCCTCTGCTCCGTGTGCTGTGGCTGCTGCCGCCTCTAGTCTCCAGTATTGTTCAGTAGGCTCCCTAATGGCGGACGGCAGGCAGTGCTGTTTTCCGCTGGGGGAGGTGTGGAGGGGGGGTGAGGGTAAAGATTTTATCTGATAAAGTCTAATAAGCAACCCAGCTCTCTCTAAACACCAGCTGACTCACACAAATTTGTTGTCTATTTATATTCGGGTCTCGTTGTTTACCGTTGCATGACACAAATGAAGGCAGTTCATGTGATAAGTCAGCGATAGGGCGCCCCTAGCGGCGGACGGCCATATTTGCCACTGATTGCGCCAGGGTGGACTCCGTGCGGGGTAACTTTCCAATTAAAACCCCAGCCTCACAGGTATCACAAAAATGGGCCTTTTTTATCAATAATTTGTGTCTTCTTTGATTGTTCTGGCGTGACTGAGACAAGACATAACAACCAAAAAGGAAGATTATGGTGGCGTTTCAGAAAGCACGCATTACTGCACGCTAAAGCTGGAGCGTCACGCTGGGAATCATGTGCAAATATTTCCTTGTATTATTATCCATTTGAGTTAGTTTTGCGTATTTTTTTTTTCAAATGCGTTTTAATAATGGCGCAGTCTTGAGTCTGCTCTCCTCCCCTCGATCCGCCGCTAATCCAATGGCTGTTTGCGCCAGGAAGAGCAGGGGTGGGAACGGAACGGAACACCCTTAACCACGTTTCTTGTGGACCCCAACTTGGGAGCTAGCCTTTCCTTCAGCCGGGTTATTTATGGAAGAGTTGCTCAGCTCAGGTAGTTGTTTTTATTTCCATTGATCAAAGTTTTGGACCTTCTTTTCATTGCTTTACTTTTTTATTTTATTTTATATATTTTTGTTGAAGATGATCCAAGATGTTGGATCATAAAGAGAGGGGGGACTGGTCGAGTATTCACCGCGGTAATCGGGTGCCTGGAGCGGATTTTATCCTCCAAACCGCTTCAATAATCAAGGACACGACCAGTTTGTCCGCTAAAAAGCCCGATAAACGCTCCTTTTTTGCGGTAATTTGTAATGTCTCCCAGGTGGAGAAATTATCCGCGCATAGCAGGGTTTGTAGTTGTGCATTTTGCTTCCAGGTAACCGGAATAAGCTCTTTCTTCCTTTCTTTTTTTTTTTTTTAGCCCATCAGCTGGCTTGGGGGATGTTCTTGTGGCTGCGCATTACGCATCACTTCTCTGACATAAGACTTATATAATAATCTCGCGCGTTTAATTTTAATATGTCATTTGTAATCTTCGTTTGTGGCGCAAACAGCTGCATATCTTCACCTTGCGAGCAGCTTTCTTGATGCGCAAACAGCAGGAAAGGTGGAGGAGCACCTATGTGAGGTGGTGATGTGGCGCAGCCGGTGATTTGTCCGTTGAGTGTTTTGTTGCAGGGAGGCAGGCTCTCCACAGCGCCGGCCCACCTCCGGTCCACCTGGTGTTGGCGTTGGGAGCAAGGTTGCATGTCAGAGCTCATTAATGCGGGATCCTGGTTTCCCTCTCATCCACGTGAATGCAGGCTGCCTCTCAGCTCTGCATTGCAGTCTGAACTCAGTCTAGTTCAGGGTATTTTTCCCCTCAGAGCAGCCGCTGCTTTGCACATAGATGCATATGTTGGTGTAACATCAGGCCACAGAGATGTGATGTGATCTTTTTTTAGCTGGATTTGGGGAATAGTTGGACCCAAAGAGGGGTGTCTTTTGCTCTTCTGCTTACCATGGAGGCTCTTATTGGACAGACACCAGTCTTGGTTGTAGATTTGGACAGTTTTTGGACATCACTTTGGTCTGGCATCCTGCTCTGAACAATCAAAGAGAGTATTGATCTTAAATTTTACATTTTGCTTCTAGCTTCTAGCTTCCTGTTACATGGCGACAGGGAACAACTCATCCTCAGCTGCATTGTTTCATAATAAAACATATATCTTGATTATCTGTTAATGTATTATGAACAGTTTTGACATAATGGGGTTAAACATTTTATGCATCTCAAAAGTAGAGCACTCATTACTGCAGGAGTTGCCATTTTACATCCGTTTACCTGATCACTGCATAAGACTGGGAGGTGAATTTAGCATATAATTGTTTGTTTGCTTTTTATGCTGACTTAACTTTAACTTTTTTAGTTTCTTAAATATTTTTCTTGTATAAAAGAAGGACGTTTAGCCAGGAGACGCTGCTGAAATAAAAAGGAGAGAAATATAAGTTAATGACAGCAATACTGTCACAAGTTTATACGTGGAAAATAAAGAGGAGAGAAATGAAAAGGAAGTGAGCAGTGCATCATGGGATGAGCAGCTTGAGCCTGTGGCTGCATAACTGATTTTGTTGTTTGGATGATTCAACATGGCAAAACATCAGGTCGGAGTGATCACTCTAATTATCTGATCATCATCATCAATAACTCTGGAGGACGTTTCTTTTTTTATGGTCATTGTTTTAATGCTTAAAGATGCAACGTGTAGTAAAATCAGTTGTAAAACGCATCAAAGTAACAACAGAAAAGCTTAATACATCATTAAAATGAGTTTACATTAATATCTAATGTGTTTAATAAAATATTTGTCTTATCTTAGAATAAGTCATTTATATCTGCTTGCTTTGGGCCCACAAACATGGCAGCTTTCATTTTTACTATGATGTCTCATCATGTACAAATAAGAGTTTCACTTTGAACCCTAAAACTGCAGCATAAACATTGTTTGATTGGTAATATAGCATCATTTGAGAAATTAATGCTTTATATGACACATTAGCGTGCATATAGACAGAAATAGTTACCTGAGGCCACTGGACACACTTGATGGCATGTGTCCACTCACTGTGATTCAAAGAGATTTCTACGCCATGTGTGTGAAAAGCATATGCAGTTTTTTCTAACTCTGACACGTTTGATCACTAATACAGGTAGGATTTTTATCTGTATTCTAGAGTTCAGGCTGATAAATGCTGTAACTGCTATAAGCTGTAGGTCTGCAGAGGCTGGATGGAGCTGCAATGCATCCTGGCTACATGGAAGTACTTTCTTGTGATTGGTCAGAGTGATCACACATTTCCAGATGTTTGGGCCTTGTCTCTGAATGCATAGACGTGTGATGTGTATCAATACACGTGGATTAATGAATACTAGCAGCCACATTAAAACAGGAAATACTAAACTGTGGCGTTTACCAGTCCTACTGTCTTCTGAAGACCCTGCACTTCAGTATAATGCACTCTCCATCTGCGCTGGCTATGCAAGCCTGACCTGACGCAGACATTGCACGAGTTTTAACCTGCTTTCATCCTTATTGACCTCTTTTATTGCTTGGTTTTCTTTAAGACTGCTCCAATGCAGCAGCCGTAAAGGAAGCATAACCAAAATGGACGGGCTCTCCATCCACATCTGCAGGCTGTAGATTAACAAATGGACAAATGAACATAGGTTTATTTGCCTCGTACATCACAGGACCTGTGATGTAACTATTGCACACAATGTGGATGCTAAAAGGATAAATGTAGTGCAGCTCTGTTAAATAAATAGATCTGTTGTTAAATGCACCAAACTCGATCTATTCTGAACCAATACTGACCTAACTAAGCACAGATATTGCTTTATTACTATGTTTGATTGGTTTGATTGACCAACCAGGTAACATTCAGACAATATAAAGATTTTCTGCAAACTGTTTTTATACTTAAAGCTTTTGGGAAAGCTGAGTTTATATTCTGACATCTTACTAAGTTTTAAGACTGCACATTTGATTTAAATGTGGCTTTAATTGTAACATCCCGATAGTTGTGGGCAGCTTTCAGTGGTTTTAGAAGGATGTGTCCCAGTTTGTGACCATGTGATGTTTCATAGGGAGGTCAGGGTCACCTGCTTGCTGCACAGCTCCTCTTGAGTCGGGATCTGGGATCAGCTCTGGAAAAAGCTGAGCAGAAGATGAAGATGCCACCTTTTTATGAAGTTATCAAGAGGAGTTGTGAAATATTAATACAGCGAGCTATTCTGTCCTCCAAGAGGCTGTTTTTGCACAGTGCTGGAACCAAAATGGCTACCACGGTGATGCCAGGTGATGTGATAGTTGTGACCTGGCTTCCTCTGTAGTATAGACTGTTGTAGGTTATAAATGCCTGTGTTCAGGTGCTTCCAGGTGCTTCTTGTTCTGTGTGTTTGAGGGTGAAA
This sequence comes from Kiunga ballochi, assembly GCA_037177335.1. NCBI lineage: Eukaryota > Metazoa > Chordata > Actinopteri > Atheriniformes > Pseudomugilidae > Kiunga > Kiunga ballochi. Next base: position 4,343,989 of record JBAMIG010000013.1, on the reverse strand, counting down.
CAGAGCTGCAAAGATCAGCATCTGTACAGAAGAAGAAGTGTGTCTGCAAGCTTGCATCTGTGTGTGTGTGTGTTTCTGTGCTGCAGCTGTCAGCAGTGATGTGATATGTGGCTTGCAGCCCCCCGTGCTGCTCTGTGACATGAAAAGAGGATTTTGATAGAAACTGATCAAATGACTAAACATGCCCTTCCCCACAAAAGTGCTCTGAGTAGAATTTGGTCCCAAATGATGCACCGTGTATTTTTGCTCTCTGTGTTTTTAAAAGGTTCTTCAGAAGCAAGCTTTTGGTCGGGCTTAACTGTTGCCTCCATCTTTACATCGAGCTCCATGGATGTCGCAGCCTGGCCATTCATTAACTCCTCATTACTGGATTGATGAAACCAAACCATTTAAATGCCACGTTGGTCGACTCAACAGCATCCAGATGTAAAGCACAAACAAGCCTTCTGGGTGGTGGGCCTTGCATTACCATGGCAACCAAGGTGTAGCTTCACTGGTTGCCTAGGGCAACAAGAGACTGTCTGCATATGGGAAATGTGAAAGGCAGCAGGTGAGAGGAGGAGTAGTATAAGGAAAGTGTTGTCCCCTTTTGCTGGGAGGACACAAAGCGGTTCATGATATTCCACTTTCAGCCTTACGGTGTTGGACTGCAGAGCGTTGGTTGCTCCATTTCTGGTGGCTCCCAGAAAGGCTTGTCTGCAAAAACTTTCGCTTTCCTTCTACTCTGCTGCTTAGGAAACTTTTCTCAAGCAATGATGGAAATGAACCTCAGTAGAATCATGTTAATAAGATATAATGGCAATACACTGCTAAATAAACAGACTTATTTTTAGCAATAAATGCATTTATGTACCAGATAATTGAGTTTAGGTTCCACCAGTGATTTGTTTGGTAAGATATTATTGGTGTTATCAGGTTTAATGACTTTGCAGTCCTATAAAAGTAACATATGTTAGTTTAAAGACATTTTTAATTTATTGAACATTTAAATATGATTTGATCCACTGATTGTTGTAGCTCTGTTATTGATAGTCTAATTTTGCATATAACATTTTTTGTGACGATGTGCTGATAGTAAGTTTGAACCGATACTAGTGACCCAAATGAAGAACATAATCAGCACAGCATTACTTGGGCATCCATTTTTTCCTGATACTAAAAGCATAGCATCCTTTAAAATCAGGGATTAAGCTGCATAAATGAAGGAAATATCTGTATCTATCATATCTGTTTGTATAATTACTAGATTATTTTTAATGGGTCAGTCTGACCAAATGGCAAATAAAAAGAAGCAAAATGTGCAAGTGTAACCATGGCAACTAGTCTCCACCAGACATGTGGAAGCTATGATGGGGAGGCTTGCCTTTGGGTATACCTGAGCTACCTGTGCAGCTGTCGGACATTGTAAAACTAATTACAGGTGCCAGCTTCACATAATTATGTCCTAACTGCCTTTGTTTGCATCCCCAGGTGGTTGCCTTAGTGATGGATGGGGACTCGGAACCAAACCCTGTCATGGCAGAAGAGGCAGGGGAGCGGGTGGAGTCTAGAAATGCCACTCCTTCCCCCCAGCCACAGGCCACGCCTCCTAACCAGGAGTCTGGGGAGGCAGTTTCCATAGTAACAGAAAGCGAAGCCCCAAAGGAGACCAGCATAGAGGACAATGACGATGACGATGTAGTTCTCGTAGGGGAGGAGGCTCGCCAGCCCTCTACCACAACTACCTCTTTCCAAGACACACCCAGCACAGACTGCCTAGAGGTAGATGCAGCAGCGGAGGACACGGCAACAATGCTTTCCAAGAACCCCAGTTCTCCTGTGTCTTCCAATGCATCTATGGTGGCAGCCTCTCAGAAACCTGCAATCACATCACTAGAGCCTATTGTCATTGATGATGAGGAGGACTCTGGACAGAAAGACGCATTTGCTTCCTCTCCAGGGCCCCCTGGAGGCTCCTTGGCATCCCTCTCACCTAGTGCACTTAGCAGCACTGAACCAGATTCAGAGATCAGGATTGCCAGTGTCACCACGCTGGGCTCATGCAATCAGAAAGAAAGCTCCCCATTTTCTGAATCAGATGCATCACCACAGCCAGCAGACGCTCAAGCGGATATGAACCTTATGATAACCTCTGTGACGTCACTCCAGGGAGAAGCTGCAGCTGTTATAGGGGTGAGGGTTTACTTCTTTACATCTGCGTTTACTTATGCTCCCATACAATGTAAACACTGATAAAAGGATGTGTTTAATTGTGCAGGTTTACTCTGTTCAAAGCAAATATTGAAAGCTCTGTTTTAAAGTTGGTGACAGCAGGTATTTTATACTAATTATTACTCAACCAAAATGCTTTGACAGATGCTTCAGTTAGATGAGGCAGATTTTAAGACTGGGCTCCACTGAGAGCAAAGCCTTACCTTAGTAACGTCTGTGTTTAGGCAGGGGAAGGCCAGGCAGAGGAAAACGGTCTGCAGATCAGCAGTGCCTTCAGCTTGAACCCTGACACCCCATCTGCTCGACCAACCACCTCCTTTAACCCGGGGCGGGGCTCCGGCTCTATCGGCCAGCTGGTTCAGAATGGAGACCCGGTTACACACAACAGGGCAGGTAATGCACGCTCCAGAGGGAATTTTAAACAAGCTTAAATAAAGCACCACGCCACATAAGTTAGCAAATATAACAATTTCCACTTCTTTTCATCCTCTTTGTACATCCTCTTACACAGAGTTGTCCCTAAAGGCTCTTTCCTATTGTCTGTTCTCACAGTTTGATTATAAACAATACTTTTATAATGAATTTAGTCTCAAAACATGCTGTATTAACAAAACACAGTGGTTTACTGGTTTACTTGGTGCATTCTTACCTACTGCGTTCTGGTCAGACATCGTTTCAGTATCTCCAGTCATCCGACTGCATTGCATCCCACACAGAAAAGGTTTTGACCTAATTCTCCTGACATTCTCTAGTTTTCATATGTAGAAATAGTTTTGACATGTGGCTGATAAAGTTATGCAAGTTTTTGGCACCAACACCTTTGAAAATAACTATGTTGTAAACTTCTAAAACTGCAAAGAAAGAGTGCATCCTATCAGTGAGATACTGATCCCAATCTGTTTTTAGTTCAAATAAATACTGTGTAGGGCAGAGCGTTATAGCTGAAAAATGCTTCAGATTTGATGATTTTTTTAAAGACCGTCAGGTTTATCAAATACTTTAATTTTTTTCCTATCAGTGTTAAAAGTTGTTTTAATCCCTTTTGTTAGTTGACGCAGGCTAACTGCTAGCCTACCAATGGTATTTGTAATTGACGTTAGCCTTAAGCTAACATAAGGTTTTCTGTCAAACTTTTTTATTGACCCTATCTTTCCTATCGCAGCACACATCTTTCGATCAATATATATTGTTACTGAATTATCGCCCTGCCCTGATACTGTGTTTAAACTCCACAACCCCATGTTTGCTTCTTTTTATTATCATTTTTTTCCTTAAAGAGCCACCAGGAGGTAATTTGCTGCAACGCAATGACCAGACACTTTTTAAGTAGTGCCATTTTTATCTTTTGTGAAATCATGAAGACTGAAAAATTAAATGGCACTACTGTAAAATCATGCTTCCCCTTCTCACATAATCGTACAAATTAGTTTTCTTAACGATCAAACTGTCAAATATAAATTGGAACGATAAATTTATAAACACAAAATTCATATTGGAAAGACCCCGAGCTCTGACTTTTCATGAGGGGGAATTCATGTTCCTGCAAAGCCCCACACAAACTGTAGATGGTGCAGTTTGACTGCGATTACTCTCCTATATGTTGTGTGCAGGGAATGTCCATTTGCCTGATAAGACTTTTTCTTCCACTGTTTTTTCTGCTTTTCTACAAAGAGTTTAATGAGATTTAATAACTTTACCTGGTTTTTCTACATTTCATCCACAAGAGGCACCGAAGGCTTTTCAAAGTGTAACAATAAAAGCAGAACCCTAAAATAAACAACTCTCTCTCTGGCTTTTTAGATTCATGGATTTCACAGTCGGCTTCTGTCCCCCGCAACCAAAAGCAGACAGGGGTGGACTCTCCGTCACCGGCCACTTCGCTGCCGAAACCGGCAGGCCAGTCTTCCTCGTCCACTTCCTCCTCAGGCTCCCAGACACAGCCCAGGACAGTCAAGGTAATCCACACAGGTCAGGGATACACTTTGTACACAGGTACAGTTTATTATGTAAAAACAAAATCTGTTAATCGCCCCTGCTGGCAAATAGTGTGAAAATAAATGAATGAAATTATGCTGTCAGTTGTCACACAATCCTGTTATGACTGGGTAGAAATGCAGAGAAAATAAAGTCTTCAGAGTTTTTCCTGACAGGGATGTAGAGGAGAGTCGGTTATCGGCTTTGTGAAACATCCCCTTTGTTAAACTTGCTTTTTTTCCAGGTGACCTGTGCAAACTGTAAAAAGCCTCTGAAAAAAGGCCAAACAGCCTACCAACGAAAAGGCTCCACACACCTGTTCTGCTCTACCACCTGTCTCTCTGCCTTCTCACACAAACCTACCCCCAAGAAGAGCTGCACCATGTGCAAAAAGTAAGGGTCCCTCTGAAGGACACATTAAAAAAAAAAAAAAAAAATCAGATTTAACAATTAAGGTAAAAAGTAGGAATCATCTATGTGACTTTACAATCTTTCAAAAGTAGGAATAGATGAATCACTTCTATTTTTGTTTGTCTTCAACCACTATAATAATATTATGCTTTAATACAACAGGTAATCGGCTCCTTTTGACATGTTTGTTTTCCAGAGACATCACAAATATGAAGGGTACCATCGTTGCCCAGGTGGATTCTAGCGAGTCTTTCCAGGAGTTCTGCAGCACTGGATGTCTAGGTGCATACGAGAACAAGCAAAACCCTCCCAAATCAGGCTTCAAAACCAAATGCACCGTCTGCGGCAAGCTCACAGAGGTCAGTCTAACCCGTTTAACAACACACGCTTTAGCCTGTGAAGTGAAACTGGTGTTAGAAACCGGCAGAATTAACAGAAAATAGCCTTTTGATGCACAATGGATACAAGTGCAGCCACTGCTCTGCAGGAACACTGTCACCCGGCAACCACAAATGATGTTTCTGTTCTCCTCCTTTTGTCTACAGATCCGGCATGAAGTTAGCTTCAAGACTGTGACCCACAAGATCTGCAGCGATGCATGTTTTAACGCTTACCGTAGGGCCAACGGGCTGATCATGAACTGCTGCGAGCAATGTGGCGACTACCTGCCCAGCCGGGCATCGGCCAACCACTTCCTGCTGGTTGATGGCCAACAGAAACGTTTCTGCTGCCAGAACTGCATCAAGGAATACAAGCAGGTAATGTTGGCCCATTTACAGCCCACAGGTTTTATAATGGGCTGTGTGCTTTACTTCATTGACTTGTATTGACTGTAATAGCCTGAAGCTTAACACTAGAAGGCCGGTCTGTACGATTTTTCTTGCAAGGGTCTGAGTTGTGCGGGGGGCTATTAACAGCCATTCACGGGTACTTAGCTCCCGTTCATATGTAAATCCATGACGTGGAGCA
>JBAMIG010000013.1:4319967-4337174 GCA_037177335.1 Kiunga ballochi | reverse complement strand
ATTAAAAAAAAACATTTTCTTCCCTGATTTAAATTTATGTATTGATGATAACTATTAATTAATCAAATCAGTAAAAGACTTCATCATTCTGCCGTCTGTTTTTTTCTGCAAGTTCAGTTACTACAGCTGTGAAAGAAATTAAGTATGTTTCACTTTGAACAAAGAAACATTCTTCAGTGTCGCTCTCTTTGAAATATATATATTATTATGGCTTGATCATTAAAAGTAAGTAATGCCAGGTAATTGTTTAACAGAATACCTGGGAGGGTTTTTTCATTCAGTTGTAACTTCGGCAGCTCAGATAAATAATTTGTGAAACCAAGTTCAAACAGTTTGTGAGTTGGATTGACTATGTTGCTTGAAGTGTGAAAGAGTGCCTGACTTTCATTGGCTCTGAGAGCTGAATCACCTCTGATAAATGTCCTTGGCATTCAGGCTTTGAAGGGCACATGTGTATTAGACCCGTAATGTGCATTTCCTCTTCTTAAAATATACCCTTTCCATATTTCTCCCGCTGCACGGACAGCGTTTACAGTGAATGCAACATGGTCCATTGTATCATATTTAAATATTACAGATGAAAAACTGCTCTGAGTAATGCTGTCTCTCCCGTTACGGTACGAACCCCCCAGAGGTCATCAATGCAGCATTTCAAAGTTCTTGGATAGTGTTAGTTTGCAATCAGATTTCTTCAAATCTAAATGTTATTTAAATATTATGTAACCAGTTATTCTTATCCATGTCCTGCTCATTGTTTTGATGTGATGTTCTTCCACACAGGCCCACAGTAAACTTGCAAGCTGCCAGACATGCAAAACATTAATTAAGACCGGCGAGGTGCTCCACAGCCTGGGAGCGAGCGGCACCATGGGCTCCTACTGCTCTGTCAGCTGTATGAACAAGTGCAAGCTGGCATCCACATCCTTCCTCAGTGAGTAATCAGAACGCACAAACGTCACATTGCATGTTTAGCAGGCTGAAAATGAACTTTTTAACTTATGTTAAAATAAAAAACACATTTTGTGTTGTACTCCAGCATAAACAATGCAGGGTTTCTGTGATTCTTAGTTAGATAAATAGATCAATAAGGTCATATGTTCTTTGTCTGAGCACTAAATGTACTTTCTCCCCAAGAAAATATTTATCTTGCCTTGATGTGTTTGCAGATCCAGAACCCACATGCCATTTCTGTAAGAGGAATTCCTTACCACAGTATCAGGCCACATTACCAGAAGGGAACGTCCTTAATTTCTGCAGCTCACAGTGTGTCACAAAGTTCCAGGTGGGAATTGCCTCATCGGTTTCAACACAAATAAAACATTTTATAATGTGCTTCAGTTGGGTTTAACTCAGTGGCCACAGCAGTGGTTTGATATCACTGAAGGTACAAGCGGCCAATGTCAATGAGGTGGAAGCTGCTATTTGGTACATTTTCCCAATTAAAAATCCCAGATAATATATTAAAATTTGGGGTTATTTTATTCAGGAAGGCAGAACAAGGCTCAAGGAATGGTAGCCTCCTGCCTCGGCTGACATGAACACTGCAGCTTTTATCCAGGATGACCTGCAGAAAGAGGAGAAGGAAATGAACAATGTCAATACTTTTACTGATACTATTAATACAAGGAGCAGAGTAAGGAACAGGAAGCGGTGCATTATGGGACGTCTCCATGACTGCAGAACTAATGGGTGGCTACACTGTCCCACTAAAAGGTGTTAAATAGGAAGGTCTTACAATTCATTTTAAAGGTGGGGAAAGGGGTTTACCTCCCAGACCAACACTGGGAGCACTGGGAGTACTGGGAGCTGGTTCCATCAGAGAGGAGCCTGATAACTGAAGGTTCTCCCTCTCATTGTTTTCTTACAGACTCTGGGAACCACAAGTAGACCTGCAGAGCAAAGTGCTCTGTGTGGATCATGTGGAACTATGAGCTCTTTCATGTATAATGGAGCTTATGGTCATGAAGCGCTTTATATGTGAGGAGAAGAATTTTAAACTCTATTCTAAATTTAACAGGAAGCCAATGAAGAGATGCTAAAACTGGAGAAACATGATCTCTGCTGCTACTTCTCATCAGAAAATGATGTCTTTTTACAGCTTCCTGCAATGTATTGATATGGTTTAGAAAAATGACACAATTCATCATGAGAACATGATGAAGGAGAGCAGACTGTCACTTTGATTTAAAGTACAATGAGATTTTCTTCCAACTTAAATTAAAAATTATTTACCAGCTTCAAATAATAACTTTATTTTTTGCTTTCAGAATGCAACTCTCCAGACCGCCACCAACGGACAGATGCCCCCATCCACCACTAACAACACGGTCCAGCTCAAATGTAGCTACTGTCGCGGGGCGTTCAGCTTGAAGCCGGAAATCCTGGAGTGGGAGGTGAGACTGTAACTCCTCCTCTCTGAAACTGCATTGTAGTTCTTATTTTAACGTGTTTTTAAAATAAAAACGACTAATATGACCTAATATGTAAATGTGTCCACCTCCAGGATAAAGTTTACCAGTTCTGCAGTAAAACGTGTTGTGAGGACTACAAAAAGCTTCACTGCATTGTGACATTTTGTGAGTACTGCCAGGAAGAAAAGACGCTACATGAGATGGTTAAGTTTTCTGGGGTCAAGAGGCCATTTTGCAGTGAAGGTATGTTATTCTCCTCTCTACTAAAATATGAATAAATCAGATTTTTTTTGTTGCCTGTGATCATATCTCCCTCTGTCCTCTGTGATATTTCATCTTCATTAATTTCTTATTAAAGTTTATTTGTTTTGATGTAAAGCACTTTAACTTGTCCTGTACATAAAATATGCTTTACTAATAAACTTGCCTTGGTTTTAGGTTGTAAGCTGCTATTTAAGCAGGACTTTATCAGACGTCTGGGTCTGAAGTGTGTGAGCTGTAACCACTGCAACCAGCTCTGTAAGAGAGCTGTGACCCGTCAGCTTGGAGGCATGACTCGGGACTTCTGCAGTGAGGCGTGCGCCAAGAAGTTTCACGACTGGTACTACAAGGTATCCTCATTTTATGATTCGTCTGAATTAACATCTAAGTAATTGCGTGCTAAATTAGATCATTGATGGACTGAATTGTTTTCTTTCTTGGCCACTAGGCGGCGAGATGCGACTGCTGTAAAGTACAGGGGAACCTGACAGAGTCTGTGATGTGGAGGGAAGAAATGAAGCATTTCTGTGATCAGGAATGTCTGTTGAGGTTCTACTGCCAGCAGAATGAGCCCATTATGGTCACACAGAAAGGCCCTGAAAACACTAGCACGGGTATGAACGGACTGTTTCTGTGTGCGCACACTTCTCTTATCTCTATCCCTAATATGTTAACGAATCAGGGATGAATGGTAACTGGTAACATCTCACTGCTGATGTTACTTAGACCTTTTTGTTTAAGGTCACTCAATTGCTTTACTTTTCTTTCTCACCTTGACTAAGCAGATGTGATGTAGCATCATCCCAGTGTGTTTAAATGTGCAGCTTTGAGACTTGGCGACCTTCCTTCCTGCATTTCTATAGCTGAAAAAGAGAAAAGCAGCCATCTGCAAAACCTGCTTCTGTGACTCTTGCTAACTGATTTTATCTCACAGGGTTAGAAGTGCAGGGAAGCAAACTCGGGGTGAGTAAAATGTCATTATTAACCAGTTTTAGATGATCATATTTTCCTATATCTTAATGGGAACAAATACTTTCTTTGTGTAAAATAGTTTTTTTTATCCTTCAGCTAGGGAACCAGAATACTACAGCGTACTCCAGTGGGGGCTTGGTAAGAGATGTGAAGAACAAGGCGGTGCTCTGTAAGCCGCTCACCCTGACCAAAGCCACCTACTGCAAGCCGCACATGCAGAGCAAACCTCTACAGACGGGTAAAAGCAGCACGGATGATTCTTTCTTTGCTCATTTAAATTAGATGCTTTAAAATAACTAGAATGGCTTTAATCTGCCATGTTTTCCATGTGATTTGACATATCTGTGTCCACAGATGTGGATGATGGTGTAAAGAGGGAGTATGTTCCTGTACCTATACCTGTGCCCGTCTTCATCCCCATACCCATGAATATGTATTCCCAGGTCACTCCTGCTCCAGTCTCTTTGCCTGTACCGGTAAGACCTGATCACTGGTTCAGTAACGGATATAACAGAAAATTAAGAAGGAAATGTTTATTAACTATAAATGGTCTGAAAGCTAATAAAACGTCATTTCCTCATTCTTCCAGCTTCCTGTGCCTGTGTTCATGCCCACCACCCTGCAGGGGGCAGAACAGATCGTTCAGACCATCAAGGACTTAAAAACTGAGGTTCCATGTGATCCTCTGGAGGCTGATATCATCACAGATGACCAGAAGCCAGGTTAGAAATTAGATGTGCAGATTATTTGGAAAACAAAAAAAGCATCAGGAAATGTTTCTGTGAAGAACGGGACTGGTTTTGTATTTCAGATGTGAAACCAGTAAAGGTTCAAGTGAAGAGGGAGCATGCAGGAGAAGAGTCCTCCAGTAGTAGCTCAGAGGAAGAGGAAGCCAAACTAGAAGAGGAGAAGTATGAGCCTGAGCTGGATCTGGAGACAGACTTCCCTCAAGGTAAAGATGTAGGTGCATCTAGGAAGGAGCCCTCATGATGTTACAGCCAGATCGATATTAAAGGCACATTTTAACCAGGCAAGAATAGAAAAAAAGATAAACCCAGTTTTATGTCCCGGATGTTCGACATGGCAGAAAATACATTTATATATTAAAAAGAAAAAAAACTGAATGTAAATGTCATCAACTGTGTTTTGTAGTTTTAACTTATCCAAGCAGCAAGGGACCCTTTAATTACATCAAGAGACAAGATCCACCTCCTTTCATTAACCAATAAAGTTGTTTTGAAATGTTCAGCTCACAAAGTCACTCCTATTGAGTCATATTTATCTGCTGGCAAACAGCTGAAGCTAAAAGACATTTTATTTATTTGTTTAGTACCGTCCAAGTTTAAATGTTAAGGAAATGAACTCATGCTCCAGAAATGATGACACCTTGGTTCAGTCTAGTGGGATGTTCTCATCCTTTCCATGTAAATCTGTAGCTTATAACATACATAACCGTAGATTTAAAGAGCTTCTCTTTTTATACCTTATGCCAGGACACACATTTTATGGTCCAGTTAACTGAATCAATTATAAGCATATAAGGAGTGTTAAAACTATGATTTTAAAAAGGTTTAAAAGCAGTTTCTAAAACTGCTAACCTCTGATTTAGAAGGCTAACTAGCTTAGCAATAAGGTAGCAAAGTAAACCACAGCCTATATTTAAAGTATGTATTAATATGTAAGTTGTATTTAGTTGGAATAAGTAATTTTACAGATATGGTGTACTGTCTCAGCCTCAGACCCTGTTCCGGTTCTGGAGGGAATGGATGAGGAAATGGGCTTCTCTCTGCCTCCAGTCCTGGCTGAGGAGTCGGCCCCTCGACCCCAAGCAAGGAAACTCGTATGTGCTCATACATTAGAGATGCCGCATACACTCAGCTTAACACGATTAGCTTAAACGTGTTTGTGTTCCAGGGTAACAAAAAGCAGGCAGTAGAGGACGGTTCATCCACTTCCCAGCCAACTAGCAGATCGTCAGAAGGGCGCTCGCTGCCTCTTAAAGCTCGGTATGGCATCAATGCCTGGAAACGCTGGGTACTGTCTCTCTCTGAGAAATCAGAAGACACCAAAGTAAAAGTAAAAGATGAATCCAAACCAGGTGAGCTTAACTGGCAAGTGGAGTTGCTCTAAAAATGGTCATATTTGCTGATGGTCTGTGTTTGTCCCCATCTTCTCCTGCAGCACGGCCGAAAAGTAACCTGTTATTACTGAGTTCAGAGGAGCTGAATGTGGCCCTGTCCCAGTTTATTAAGGAGGTGTGCAGGCCCAACGGGGAGCGCTACTCTCCTGACAGCATCCTCTACCTCTGTCTGGGGATCCAGCAGGTTGGTGCCAGAAACATGAGGATCTAGTAAATCAGAAAATGACGGCTTAATATCCAATTGTTTATTAAAACATTGATAAGAAAACAATTTTTTTAAACAACCGTTGTCAAAAAAGAACAGAATATATAAAAACCACCTCTGTTTTCTATATCCAGATAGCTTTAGCTGCATACTAGCCTCCAATCTGTCACATTACTTTCTGTCGGCATCAATTACGTCATCTAAAAATAGCTGTTACCTTGCAGGAAAAGCAAGAAGGATACTAATTGGGCTTATTCAGTCATGTGACCATGCAGGCATATACTCTGTTTTTTTTCCCCTAAAACAGTAACACACATAAATAGTAATGGAAACATATTAGGCTAATATATTGTGACACAATAAATATGTTGCTCATAAAACACCACAGGAAGGATCAGGTTTCACTTTTTAGGCAGCGGAGTGTGATATTTTAACACTTACAGCTTTATAATTCACAAGGGCTTCTATTTTTCTCCTGTAAATAACCATGTTTGCTCCTAATACTAACAGCTTTGTTTTTTTTTTTTTTACATTTTTAAATGCTTTATATTGCATAATTATTGTTTAATTTAATCTTCTAGTTTATTTAGCCACTTTAGGAGTTTTCTACAAATAATATGGATAAACTGAAATGTAAGAAATAGAAATGTCCATAAAAAGACTTGAATAGTACTGGTAAACACTTCAACACTTAACTTTACAGACAATAAATTAATTTTTGCATCTACTGTTTTATAAAGCATTTAATGATTTTTAGCAATCACCATGGTGTTCAGCCTTGGAATAAATATTTAAACCTTAAAGCCTCTTAAATAACATTAGCTGCATGAAAAAACAACTAAAATAGAAATTAATGGCTGACTTCAAACTTTGATCAAAAGTTTGTTTGTCCTTTAATATATTTTTTCCTTCTCTGTAACTTATTATTGGGGTTTCTTTTATATGTTTTTGTTTTGTCTTTGGGAGTGGTGCTATTATAAGCCTATTTGGCCTCTACCTCTCGCTTGCACATATTTATATTTTACTATTTAGTAGTGAAAGTTTTTTTTATTCGCTTGTCTTTGTTGTCTAATTCCTACTTTTATTTTCTTGTTTCTAAGTGTAAATGAAATAATAAAATTGAAAAAACTCAATGCAATAAAAACCTTTTAAAATTTAAATAAAATGTAAACATTTTAATTAGATAAAATATTCTTAATATCACGTTAATAAAAATGGCTAAAAAAGAAGTAACTTTTCAATTTGTGCTTACGTTGGAGGTAGGAACTATATATAGGAGAGCGTTTCCAGTGGGTCAGATACTGCTGGTGCACACTCTTTCTCCCTCTCTCTCTTCTCACATGGTGAGGCTGCAGCAGCACAGCATGGCTGTAGAGTGGAGTAAAGGTCTGTCTGAACTCCTCTGGAGTTGAATTTTCCAGTAAGATTGATTATATCTGTGTACAGATAAAACTTCCGAGCAGTTTGTGAAAATGCAGAAACTAATTTGATTTAAATGGTTTAAAGATTTCTCCGTTTCTCTGCTCCTTCCTCCCTCCAGTAAGCTAGCTTGACTCAGGAAGCGTTAGACTGGTCCAGCAGCATTTCTGTATTTTTATACGGGTCACATTGTGCCAACTGTGTCCACTGATTATATCATTTGCTGTTCACATCCTGAAAAACAGTGATGATTATTTTCTATATGAGGACACTAAAGTTTAGCTTTATGCTAGCTAATGGCTCATTCGGTCGTTTTTTTTAATGCAAGTTTTTGTTTGTTTTAAGCATCTTCATGCCAAAGGCCGGAAAGATGACTTGTTCAGTGACCCATGCTACCAGGAGTTTGGACTGGAGCTGAACAAAGTCCTCAAAGACTGGCAGCCTAGTGTGCTTCCTGATGGTGAGTGCCTTAAACGAAACATCCGCTCATTAATGTGATGGTTTGTAACACACACTATGCTCCCAGAAGTGACTAAACTAAGATGTACATTTGGCTCTCACCTTGGAAATTAAGAGCTAATTACTAAGACATGACTGCTGGAAAAAAAATCATCTGTCACTGATAACGATGACACTGTGAAGTGGCACCCTGGTAAGATACAGGGGTGTGTTTGAATGTCTTTGTGTCAGCGCCAGCTGGTGACACCGAGCTGATCATTATGATGACTTGTGTCCAGTGATTATAACTCTTCTGCTGTTCACATCCTGACACTTTGTGATTGTACCTAAACGTTATATGAGGACACCTTACAAGTACTGAAATGTTTTGTGAGTTTGGGATAATAAATGTAAATGTTGTAATGCATTTAGATGCACTGTGAACCCTGATCGCTGCTTTTTTCCTGCTCTTTTCAGGCTCGCTGTGGGGTCGAGTGGAGGAGCAGAGTCTGTGGAGCAGCATGCACCTCGGGGAGCAGAGTCCCGCTACGCTCCTTCGCTCTCTGGTTTACCTGAACACCAAATACTTTGGACTTCGCACCGTGGAGCAGCACTTGCGCCTCTCCTTCGGCAATGTCTACGGTCCTGACACGGTTCATCCTGTTACCAAGGAAACGACTGTGTGCATCCGCATCCCTTGCATCACTCAGGATCACCACGGTGAGGCTGGAACCTTCACAAAGTGGTTGCTTCACCCTCCTCCTCTTTTATATTTGAGTATTTTAATCCGTTTATAATGAAGCGGGTTACCTAAAGAGGTTACATAGGAAATAGTTAAACTGTTATTTAGATTTAAAGGGAGTATATGTTGTAGTAGTTGGCTTTTAGAACATGCAGGGTTTTAAGACCAGGTTTGAATTATTTCAAGCAACTTGTTTTCAACTATTATCACAGAATTAATTTTGTATTTGATAAATCTACATTTACCTGATGTACCCAGTTCACAAACTGGGAAATTATGATTCTTAAATAATTGTTTTTATGGTAACTTTTACTGTGATATGTTCACATTTGAGCCTTTTAGTTCACACCCACTAGAGGTTTAATGGGATTATTGGACCTTTTTGACACCTTTTGGATGCAATACATTGCAAATCCTGACTAAATTTTAAAAGCTTGAGCTCTAACCTCATCTTTAATGATTATATTTAACTTGATATTAAATAACAAATGGACATTTCCCAGGGTGATTTGAACAAGTGATGCACAGTTTTAGATAAATAATTTTAAACATTAAAATCTCTTAATTGTTGTTGCAGTTCAAACAGGGTCTAAGAAGAGGAAGCGCAAGTTAGAGGATCATGAGCAGGATGAAGATGAAGACTCGGGAGGCTCCTCTGTCCGCTGCCCTGTTAAAAAGCATGAGTGTCATCTCTACGAGCTCTACAGATCCAAGTGGTAAATACATTAATCCATGCTCTTTATGTTTACTACTAAACTAAGGAAACTTTATTTCTACTAAAACATTTCAGGATTTTAGAAACATGAACCAAAGTTGGATTTCTGATTTCTTACTATCAGGATTCCTTCCTCATAAACTCCCCTTGGTTCCTCCACACATAGAAAGTGATGACTATGGCAGTAATAAATGATAGTCGATACTGTCCAATCTGAACACATCAACCTGCTGTTTGAGAAATAAAAGAATAAATAAAGTGTATTATCTTCATTTTGTGTTACTTCCATCCTAATTAAGGCCGTTCTGAGTGTGATGTCATTCATGCTGCTGTTGCCAGTGGAAAGCAGTCAGAGCAGAGTTGCTCTGTCGTTTAATCAATGGAGTAAAAAAAACAACCTGCTATTGATTATCAGACCTTTAAACACTAAAAACATCTGGAAGAGGCGTTTAGACATTTAAAGGATCCAAACCTTTTTTCTTATCATTTTAAACTCTGATTATTAGCAGACCTTGATTGATATTTTGTGCAGTAACGAGTTACTTGGTAGGATTTTTCTTAAGTCCTGTGATTAAAACTCATTGCTGTTCACATCCTGAACCACATTGTTGACTCTTGAAATATGAGGACTTATAATGAAAATGTTTAAAGATTTATTTATATTATATATTATTTATTTGTTGTATCAAAGACTCACAGTTCTCTCATCCTGTCAACCTTTTTCTTCTCCCTCTTCATTACATGCTTTCAACGCTTTTGCTTTCCCTGCTACCTCCTCCAGCCCGCCGTCATTACGGGAGCGCCTCGATGTCTTCTACGTCCAGCCGGATCTGGCCTGCAGCCCCGATGATCCACTGTGGTTCAGCTCCACGCCGCTGGAGCGACAGATCCTGGAGAGCCTCCTCACCAGAGTACTTCTGGTCAGGGACATTTACACAGACAAGCAACACGAGGAGGAAGACGACGACCAGAGCGAGGACGCTGGGGGAGAGTAGCAGCTGCTTGGATTTATTTAGCAGAACCCCGTGTCTCGTAAATGTGTGTTCTCTCCAACTGTCTAGTGTCTCTTCACCCTCCTCGGAGAACCTGCTTCCTCCTGGTGAGGGACGACGGCGGCTGCAAAGAAAAGCCCAAACTATTACTTTTGCCTCAAAAAGGAAACCAGGGGACAGAAACTTTGATTTCATGAGCCAGAAGAAAAGGACATGCACACACTCCAGATGAAAAGCATGAAAGGAGGAGATGTAGTGGAGCTGCGAGTTGTTCTCGGTTCAAACGAGGTCAAAGGCTCACGTTTCTGATGGTCATCATGCTTTTTTCAAAGACAGAGGTGTGTGAGTGAGATGCAGGGTGTTTATAGGTCTCAGACAAACAAACTAAACTAGTCAACGTCATGTTTGACTTCTCTGTCAGCAGCCGGCAGGAGGTCACATGGGTGCTAATGATTTATTAGTAACACGTCTGTGTTCTCCTCACCTTCGCTGTCAAAAGGAAACGTGGTGTTTGAGGTCAAGATGAGAATGAGTTCAGAGTAGCTCAAAGCTGAAGGTGAGAGGACGTCACATCCGGTAGGTGAAGCTTCAGTAGTTATAAAACATGACGTAGCATCGTGGCAGACAGACGGACGTTATTCAGACTCCCACAGCCGTGTTTATGGGATCGTTCTTCAGGCAGATTACAACCATTACAAGTTTATCTGTCGGAGAGAGGAACCTGAACTCATCACATGAAATTAAAGTCCTGACCGCTTCAATAATGGCAGTCAGGCTCAGATTTGTTTACAACGTAAGCAAAGTGTGTTCAAGATGTTTTTTTTTTCCCAGTTATGATTATTAAACTCCCGTTAAGAGAAGAACATCCCGTCACTTCATCATGTATGGCTTCTGCAGGCAGGACAGAAGCTTAATGTCCATCGTTTGTAGTCATTATATTTCAGATGCTGAGGTGTACAAGTATTTGAGGGTAATGTTTACATAGCGAACAAGTTTTAGGTTAAGTAATGAAAGTATTTAAGTCTCCTTTTCATTGATCGACTGTTTTCACTCCAGCAAATAAACGACAGTATTTGTTGACGTGAACGTCCCAGAAGTAGTTTCAACACTCAGAAAGTGGATTTTTAGGTAAACAAGAGGTCAGAAAACATCTAATCTACAGATAATGGTGAGATTTAATTTAACGTGTCAGATCAGGTAAATAAACCCTGTTAGGTAATCAGAACGTCATCTCGGTTCCTGGTGAATTATCAGGAGAGAAATCCAGATGGACTGCCACGCGTCCATCCTCAGCAGAGAAATCTGAGCATTTGAAATGGTTTCCAGTGAGATCTGATCAATTCCCAGGTCAGCGTCTGTTAAAGCAAATCATCAAACCATGAAGACATGTTTTAGAGCGTTTGGGTGATTTATCAGGGTTTTGTTGTCATAGTAACCAAAAGCTCTTCAGTGTAAAAACTGCAGTTTGTTTTTGTTCTCTGACTGAAGATGAGATTTCAGACTCTCCAACATGTTCCTGAAGGCAGCACATTGTTCTGCATCTGTTGACCGGGCTGCTCTCATTCCTCACATTGTCCTGCACCTTGCTCTTCCTCCATCAGCACTGCTCTCAGGCGAAACCTTTGCACCACATCGGACCTGTCCAGTCAGGTTAGAAAAACGGGCTTTTCTCTTCAGACTGATCCGACAGCCTGTGGTGCGCGGGACAGGCTACCTAACCACATGCTGCGTTTGTTTTTAGGACATTAGGGGAACCTTCATTCCTGTGATGTAGCATTACCTGCGTACTAAGCCCAGATCGGGTTGCTCCAGTGTGTAAATATCCGGATCAAGCCGCTTCTTCACATGGAGACAACGCGGAGAAACTACGTAGTTTGGGAAAAAGACAACTTCAGCTTGCAAACCTGCCTGCTGAGAAGCCTTTTGTTTTTTTTAAGAAAGCTTATTTATTTCTTTTGTATTTGTTTGACTTTGTCGTCTTTTATGTTGGGACTTTTACACACGTTTTCTTCTCCGTTTGCTGAAAACTCACTGTAGTCCTGCACTTTTACCGATCCATCACTAACTGAAAGGGATCGGTGAAGGATCCAGCTTAACGTGAAGGAGGAGAAGTTTGCATTATGTAGATCTATCTGTGAAATCTTTTTGTCCATGTTTCCCATTCTTCTCAGATGTTGTAGAGTTTTAGTATTGCAAAGTCGAACCTTGTATTACAACATAATTGGTTAAATGAGTTTTTTTCTTTCTTCTATCACCTCAAACAGCGAAGTTTCCACGTTTTTAAAGCTAGTTTCAAAGACGCTTCCTCCAGTTTGTCTGTTTTATCAAGTTAAAATGCATCAAGACTCTGAGGATTTGTTTTTGCCTCATTAGAATAAGAGGTTTATCTGCTTATGTGTATAATAAATCAGGATTGATGAACCTCTCATGAAAAGGATTTCTTACACCACCTCGTGTTTTAAAACATTTTCTTTGCACAATCCAAATCACTGCTCCCCAGAGTTTTATTTTGTCTAAAGAGCAGAGGTTCCTGTTGTTTTGATGACGTGACTCAGCAGTGAAATCCATCAGGATCAATCAATGATGAAGATGAGTGCCACCAGTCCAGAATCCAAACCTTTAAAGCTTGTGTGGTGGGAAACCGGCTCAGACTGGGTAACCACATTACTTTTCTTTTCCTGTTCCAGTTGGACCGAGAGGCAGCAACCAAACCTGCCACGGGTTTGGACCTACAATGGACGCTGTGGCCGGCTTTAAAGCCTAATGTGAATGTGCCTATCTGTATATACTGAAAGTGAGTGATTGTGACTTGAATCTTATGCTATGTGTGTGGGCTGATCTGATGATACGGTTCTGTTTAATAAAGGATTTCGTTTTCTAACCTGACTGCAGATGTTTTATCTTCTTGTCTCGTTGTGGTTTAAAGTTTATAAAGGTTCTGTCTTAAAAATATACATTTAATTTTTATGAGCAAATGATTACAGCTGTTTAAAAACAAAAAATTTTTTTTGGACACTTTTTTCTATTTAATAAGGACATCTTTGCCATTGTAGAAAAAATGCCATGATGGCTGTAAATGCATTTTTGCAGAATATCACTAATTATCTCAAAAATCTGGGACAAAAATGGATATAAGTTAAAAAAAAAACAAAAAACAAATTTGGTCTCAACGAAACCAGATTAACATTTGTTTCCCAGATTAAAACAAAATTTATAAATCAAGCGAGCAGTACTTTGTTTTAACTCATAAGAAACTGTCGGGACGTAAATCACTTTTACTTTCTCAGACATTTTGTGTCTCTTTATGGTAAAAATTGAAACAATCGGATTTTAGTTTTCTTAAAAAAAAAAAGTAGTTTTCATAAAATGTAATTTAGATGTAGACTGAACAGAATTTAGTGAGTTACTCCTGATGCTCACTGGAAAATGAAGGTTGTCGGGTTTAATCTGAAACTGCACAGATGTTTTGTTAAAAGTTTATTTTTTTTAAATATAAAAACTAATGTATGATATATTTACTGTGTAAATTATTGATCATTATCATTTATGATTTCTAACGGGATTCATATTTGATTAATTCCTTCAGAGTTTCATTTGTTTGCTTTTATCAAATAAATCATATATCTATAATAATTGATATAATAATACAACTAAAATATTACTTCATACAATATTCATACAATTTTAAATAAATCTCTTTAAGAGGGAAGAGAAGAAATAAAATCTGTATACATTTATGTGAGGGCTGCATGGTGGTGGTTAGCCTCTCTGTGCAGAGTTCACACACTGTTTAACACGCTTCATTCAAAATTATCCCAAGGAGGGAACGTGTGTGACTGGTTGTTTGCCCTATAATGGACCCGCAAAATCGCCTCTTACCCAGTGATTGTTGGGATAAGATCCAGCTACCCGTGACCCCGGATTGAAAAATGTAGTTTGGACGATTTAGAATTTATAATGTAAATAAATGCAGCTTTTTTTAAAAGTCAGTTAAATTCAACCACTACACAAAAAGGTTTTTATATAATAAAAGAGCAAATAAAAAGATTTTTTATTCAAATTCTGTCGAATCAATCCACTCAGCTCAGAGTGAGATATCAAATGTTTCTGAATCCCTCCATTTCCTTTTAGATTAATCTTTAAGCAGACAAGAACAATCTGAAAATCCTACATTTTCAGTGCAAAGCCTTAAAGCGACACCTATGAAACAATCTGGAGAGTGTTTAATGCCTAACGTGCAGCAACAAACACGAAGACCTCCTCTGTGTATTTTGACCTTCTTCACTATCATGTCCCATTTTTACAGGGTGCCAGGCGGACATGTTACTGAAACAGCGAGTGTTATCGGCCAGATGACAGACAGCAGAGCATGAGACATGGCCAGTCAGCACCTAAAGGTCAGAGCAGCGGCCAGGGAGGCTCCAGGTCACAGGCTGAAACCACTCCATCGGTCTGAAGAGGCTCGGCATTCTCTGTGCGGTTTTTTTAAGGCGCTTAACAAGTAGGTTTGAGAGTCTGGGTGGACTTGTCACAGGTATCCTGTGAAATTTAGTTGTGATAATGCCTGTCATCTTCTACAAGACTCCTCTTCTTCCAACACCACACTAATGGCGCTGAATGATGGATGAAAAATTAAACATGCAGAGCTTCCAGATGTTTGCCTCTTAATGTCATTAAGCAGCATTTTAGGGGATTTCTTTAAAAATATTTCTAAAATAACCTGCAATCTACTGAAAAAATGCAGAGACTCTTTAAGATTCCCCTTTTGTTCAAGACAGATTATTGATCTTACAATTAAAGTCTATTCCATGGAGAAATATTTTTGATTTGTAAAAGTGAATTAGTTAACGGGTATAAATTGCGTGCAACACTACACAAGCTAAAAACTCTGCTTCAGACTTGTTTTGATGACACACTTATTATGTTTTTGGCTGCAGGTTGAGAACCAAATTTTGTTACTTTTATTCTGTATTGGACTGACTTTTACTGGCCAGAGAGAGCTCAGAAAAGAGACAGGCTCCAAGACATATCCTGAATTAGTCTTTGTTGGGGGGAACAAAGCATCAAAATCTGCCAAAGCCCAACAGATGAATATTCTGAATTACTACGTTTATGAAGAAAAGTACATGGCTTAGAGATTTAAACAATATGGAGACATCATATGATAGGAAGGACCTCATCATGTGCAGGTCTCAGAAGGAATAAATAGTGACCTGTGAGGAGGAAGGACCTTCATTTGCAGGGATTTAGAGAGAGGCGAGTACGACTCAGGAGTTCAGGACAGGAAAAGTGATGGGAACCTGAAGTGTTGGACACATGGCAAGCTCCACAGGCCAATGGTCACTAAGGATTGGTGCAAGTGAGAAGATTGGATGCCTTGTAGACTGGTTCTGACACTAACATTCAAGCAGAGATTGGCTAAGTTGGCTAAAAGTAGAATGAACTCAGATACAGGGTGAAGGGCATAGACGTGGGAAGTGTGAGCCTGACTACGCCAACTCAGAGGCATTCAGCAAGATGGTCTCGTGTCCCGTCGGACTCAGATATGTCGACAAGTTTAGCCCAAAGAAGATAGACTGCGTTGACTGGGTTTGAAGGAAAGATCACGGTGACCTGTTAAATGACTGGAAAACTGTCTGGTGAGCGAGAAACTGCTGCTGCCAGAAACAAACGTAGAGAACAGATGCTGGGAATTAGCGTGTAAGAGGTCATTTCTAAAGGAGTAATCAGATTACCCTCTTTGTGTCTCAGGATTCATAAATGCTAAGAAACCTCTGCACTGTTCAATGGAGGCGTCTGCTACTGACCCAGAGCATCAAAATCCCACCGATACCAAAAGTGCAAAACTTTAGTACGGGAAAGGATTGTTTAGAGGAGGCAGTCAGTCTGACTGCCAAAAGTAGCAAAGAATAGGCAGGAATCCAAAGGCAGAACAAGGATAAAGTCAAAAAGCTTTTTTAATTGGCTTAGATGGAAAACATCATGAGCTGTTAGAGGAAAAACATGTTAGGACTTAGTAAAAGACAATTCCAATGTCAATCTGACCATATTTGCACTAAGCTGTGGAAAAGATGAACGCACTCTAATGGTATAATGTTATCACTCTAGTCTTCATACTCCTATATCTGACTCCCAGTTTTAAGCTTTAACTCTGTGTTGTTGCAGATTTAACCACATTTCAATGTCTTTCCTTTCTCCTGGTATTTATGAGATGCAAGAGATGTTAAAAACAGTTCCTGTTAGTTTGGAGTTTTCTTAGTGTTTAGTGTTAGGGTAGAGAATATGAGCAGCTCTTGTCAGAGATGAGTTAGTACCCTTCTTCATTAAAAAACAAAGGAAAATAAAAACTGCTGTCAGACAGCCGGACCCCCTCAGAGCTCCTCTGTGTGTGTTTATGTGTTGTGTACTGTGTTACTGCTGTAGTGTCTAAGTTGTAAGTAAAATTGGGGAAGAGAGGTCATAAAGGGAGGAAATGAGGGGACGGATCACCTATTCACATTGTCCATGAGGTCCTAAATGTAAGTTAATGTGTACGTTGGATTAAAATCTGGTGGAGCAGGCAGCCCACCAAGGGAACCCTGACTGGGGGCTCCCTAGACGAAGCCAGCCACCCTCACCATGCCTTTTGTGTAGTGTGTTGGTGTAGGGTGGCGAGGGAGGAGGGGCACGCAGGGATAATATGAACTGCTCCTGGTGACGAACTCCTCAGCTGGTCGCAGTGGGCGCACTCACTCCAGCAGGAATGCCCACCAGTAGAAGGGCGGACACCAATCCCTCTTGAGCCGGAGGCGGCATCGCCCCAAATCCAAGCCCCCACCAAATCCATCCACCTCCTGCGGCTGTGGCGCATGTAGTAGAGCGGGTCAATTCGTAACCAGTGAGTTAGTGGTTCAAGTCCCGGCTCTGGCGTCC
>JBAMIG010000013.1:4307788-4318013 GCA_037177335.1 Kiunga ballochi | reverse complement strand
TGTCAGATAGTGTTAAAGCGCTTTGAGTACACTGATGTGTAGAAAAGCGCTATACAAGTACAAGACCATTTACCATTCCCTTCCCGCGCCCACCACTCCCACAGAGTCATAGATGAAAATATTATTGTCCCCAGGGCACCCTCCACCCAGGGCACCCTCCACCCAGGACACCCTCCACCCAGGACACCCGCCAGGCACCAAAGCAGTGTGACACCAACACTCTGCCCGGGGCAGCCAAGGCCCAGCCAGGCTCAGGCAGAGGCTCCCCAAACAAAGTGAGGCGGCCGCCCGACCCACACCACAATGACCCGGCCGCCCCCCGCTGTACCCACAAAGGGCAATCAGGGCTTTGATCTCGGCTAGACACACCGCCCCCCACACATTGATCCACCCAGCTCCTGCCCAAGAGAACCACCAAGTCCAGTGACCCCCAAGCCCCCCACCTGACCCCCAAGAACTGCTAGATTGCAGTCCCCCTTTCCCGCTATGTGATGTGACCAACATGTTCTAACAAGAGATTTCTGTGTTGATTAATACTTTGATTTTTTTCAGACTTCCACTTTAAAGACTTCCATAAAATCGTTTTCTTTGTGACACATAAGGCTACAAAAAGTCCATTGGTGTCCATGTTGATGTCACTTAGTTTGCCTGTAAAAAAAAGATTAACATTACATGAATGTTACATCAGAACCTTAAAATTTTCTGCCTGAACTTTTGAACAGGTGCCATGAAAAGCCTGTAAATACGCATCTGCTGTGTTTCCTTTTCACACAGTGCAAATATCTGAGCGATGAAGACCCATCTTGTGCTGCCATTGTCCTGTGTAATGTGTTCTCTGAAGGACAGCTTTTTCCTATGAATAAAAGTTGTGAGAAAGAATTGCAGTAGAGGGTAGATGAAATACTAGACACAGAGTTTTTGTGTCGGGGTTTGAATCGGCAACTCCCAGTTTTCCCACTGGGAGGCGCTGTGCTCTCGCTGTGAGCCCCTCCCTGTGGAATGGCATCGATTTCCTGACCACCTGGTTTATCTACATCCCTCTAACCACTAGCAGACATGTTGTTAGACTATTACACCTACCATTAACCGCGGGGCGAGTTGCTGCTATGTGGAGCATCATGTCAGGACCCACATCCTGACATGACAGCTGACGTAAGGCAACCCTCCCTTAACCCTGTGCCCACCACACCCCCGGCCTCGCCCTCTCACCTTCCACGCAGAAGAGGAAATACATAAAAACTCTGATATATTGGCAGCTTTGAGGAGATAGCATTCCCTTATTTCACCTCACATTTTTTGGGGGGATGGGGGGAGGTGGTTGGGTAGAGGTACAAAACAAGGTGACAAAACCCAATTTTTTGAAGAGGCCAGCTTTTTCTTTCTGTGCTATCTGCCAGAGTTGGCCAGACTCCAGTAACTTGTCCCATTGATCTAAAGCTAAAACGGCGCTGTGTGCCCACACAGCCAGGCCTGCGAGGGAGCGGGGTGGGTGTAAAAACATTTTTCACCCTCGTGGGTTTTTTTTTGTTTGGGCTCAATCCCCAGCTCTTTCAGGGGGCATAAAGAAAGCGCTGCGCTCAGCAGGGTCATGTGGGCGAGGCACGGGGGGTAGACTATAGGTGGCGATTAGGGCCTCTAATGTGCGATGAATCCTCTTCGAATCACATGATATGAACTAATGTCGCCATTTAATGATAAAACAACAGGGAGGGAAGAGCTGCTGTGCATGTGTGTAGGTGCAGCATACAGCTGCAGAGAGGACAGGAATGGATGACAACTGCATTTCTCAGGTCGTGTGCCTCAATGTGCAATCGACTGATGGATGGAAGAGTTTAGCAGGGGCTGCTTGGATGTGGGTTAAAGTGCAGCACAAATGCCGTCATTCTCTTGGTGCTCCATTTTTTTTATTCATGTTTTGCTTTTGCAAGATGCACCAAAACTGTCCAAAGATCCCTTTTTTTCTTCAAGATTCAAAGTCCAGGCCTCTTCCAAGCACAGGAACAACAACTGCAGACATGCACAGACACAGAATAGTGTAACTTTGGCCCTGGCTGGTGATGAGGAGAGGTGGGGGGCTTGGATTAGGTTAAATTTAGGATTCCCTGACCCTATTTGGTAAGCCATATTGGAGCTGTGAGTGCAGGAATCCCCTCACCAAACTCATCTTTTCCCCAAACACTTACAGGCTGACACCAGCAAGTCATCCACACACACCCTTTTACTTCAGCATCTGTGAGAATACACACCCTGATATAATCTATTTCTTTTGAGGATGATTTTAAACATGAAATGAGTCTCATTGAACACATTTAAAAAAAATCTCCTGGAAAGTATAGAGCTTTTCCTTCTCAAGATGTCTAAAAGTCAAAGAAGCACACACACACACACATTCCCACTGATTTCCTCATTTGAATTTAAACCGAACCATAAGCTAAATTTAAGTATTTAGCTTTAGCTGATTTATTTGTTTGGGGTTGTTTTTGTCCCCACAGAAGGGAGGAAAGTCCCATAAAGTGGTGGAGTGAACAGATTTATATCCTTATAACATGAGTAATACAAGTGCAGCATCTCTTTTCAGGCAGACAGTCTCATCTACCTCTAATATCTCCAACTCAGCTCTTGTTTAAAGCAATAGCTGATATTACACAGGTTTGTTGATGATATTCACTATAGGTGTGACATTTGGGATCAAAAACTGCCACGATAATGTTCCAAATATCCATAAAAGTCATTTTCAGTGTTTTTAAATCATAGCTGAAGGTCATCATGGTTTTTATTGGGTTAAGAAACCTGTGCAGCTGATATGAGCAACAGAATTTGTCCCATTAAAAAGCTTTGTGGCTATGCAGTATTTAAGGTTGCCGGTGAATAGTTGAGTGAAACAGAAAACACCTTGAATGCCTTCCAGCTTCCTTACAAATGAATGTGAATGAGCTCCTCCAGCTGGAAACAAACTTCCACAGACCTTCACAGGAAGCTTTGAAGAACACAACATGAAGCAGACTTTAATCTGCCTCCAGCTACCAACAAGTCACATAAGGTTATTATGACTGATTTTATTCCCAGTATATGTATCGTATCTAATGCTGGAACAAATGTTTGGAACAAAAACACGAGGTCAGCAGAGGAGGAATGGGCATTTTCAAACTTCCTGTATGAACTATCAGATCATTTTCTGTTGATAAAACATAAATCCCATTTATATATTAGGTTGATTTAAAACTCTCACACACTTTGAGGAATATCACAACCCTTTCCCAAAAATGCTAAATAATTGGATTGTGTAAAAATCAGTAGCTTCTTCATTCATTCAGAGAAAACACATGAATAACACAGTTAAATCTCTCAAACTGATACTGGTGTCAGACAGGTGCATTGTTGTACATCCAACCATACCATTGCTTAACCTGTAGGTGTCCCTGCAGAGCTGACCTCCCCTCTAATGACTCTTTTGCCCCTTGCAGCCCCTCTCGTGTTGTACACACACACACACACACACACACACACATGCACACACAGTCAAAACAAGCCACCCCACCTGACCGCACATTTTACAAATGCTGCAACGTTACATCATTTAAAGCATTAACAGCCTCATGTTGTTGGTGAGAGAGCTGCTTTACTGCGGGATAGATTTATTTTATGTGCATGAGATTTTCCTCCTTAAGGGATGTCTCACACAACATGGTTGGGAATTTATTGGTTTATATCAGTGTCCATCCATCGAATTATCTGTACTGCTCATTCCTATTCAGGGTTACGGGTAGCTGCAGCCTATGCAGCTGGGCGAGAGGCGGGTACACCCTGGACAGGTCGCCATGCCATCACAGGGCGAGAATAGTGTACGTACATTATAAATGTCAGGCTAATAATTGTTTATAGATATTAAACTTGAGTGATTTAGTTTAAAAAGCAGAGAATAAGTGTTACCAGCATTTTCTCAGCTCTTTCCTCTGTAAAGGAAAGAAATAATGTGAGTGTTTCCACTCAGAAGCCATTATTATTAATCATCTGTCACTAATTTCTCATCTATATGACACAGCAGTGAAATCAATATTTACATCCAGACTGCCTGAAATGTTTGTCACCACTCTTTAAAAAGTTATTCATGAGTACTGATATGTAAATTCAGGTTTTGTGTTCTTACTGCACACTTTGAAACGACTGTATTTCATTGAAACTGGGATTAAGTTGGATGTTTTCCTCAATTTGAATCATTTCCTTGTAAATAACTTGAGAGCCGTGTGATCGAAGCTAAAGATGTTGCTTCTAGGGAAACTTATATCGAGCAAAGCATCGTCTTTTCACGAGCCAGCGACGATCAGGCCTCCCAGAAACAAATTCATCACACTCCTGAAATACATAAAGAGGGCCTGAGGTATTTGTGCTGTGGGCTGAGTGTGAATTTGTTAGGTGATTAAAGGCTAAATATAGCTGCAGACTGGGGACTTAGTGGCAGACGTTTGCTTTCTCTAGAAGTCCGTTTTCCACCACATATCTAAGTGGGGCTTTACAGGCGCCAAAACGGATAAAGACCACCACTGGCGTGACCATGACGACCATGAGGCTTGATACCTTTGTGTCAGCATCTTATACTGTTTACATCTACAGCTTAGATGATAAAAGATCATTTTAGATGAATGATGATGATGATATAATGTTAAAAACAAATATTTAAGCAAATCTAGTTCAATATTTGCTCTTTTTTTGCTTTTAAATATGTATTTATGGTTATATTTCTGTTTATTTTTCTGGGCATTTTGTTGGATTTTTTTTTTAAACGGACCAAATGCTGCAATATTTGAAGAGACGTAATTGTGTAAATGATAACAGGAGATCATCAAGCTGTAAAAAAATACATTTCATTTAGTTAACCAGTGTTTAGCACGTTTCATTTGGCATGGATGATAGCAAGTAGGATGCGTTTTGACACCAGTTTAATTCCCCCCATAAGCAATAAGTTTAAATAACCAGAAAAGCTATAAGATACAGGATAAAGATCTAGAACAAGTAGAACTTATTGTAAAAGAACAGCAGGGGGAAATATGTGAAGAAGTTGAGCCTAAAATGTGGATTTTGTAGCTTTAATGATAACAAGTTTTACCAGATTTCAATAACTCTGTTTTATCTAATTTAATTAGATTATTTTTCATTATTTCATCATCTTGCACAAAGGTTTGCATAATTCTTTCTCTGTTCTACATCGTTTATTTTGCTCATGATTCCTTACAGCTTTACCTGAACGTTCAACCTAAAGTCAGATATATGTGATCATTGTTAAACGGATTAACACCCTGCTGTGTCTTACATCTATGTTCAGCATCTATGGTACACTTTTCGGTGACACAGGGATGAAAATTAAATACATATAGTTTTGTTGTGCTACGTATGATTTTATTCCTGACGGCACATCAGGAGAAAAAGAGGAAATACATGAATTATATGAGAACTTTTTAGTTATTGAGAATGATCCTTGTCTGGCTTTCTGCATCGGAAACAAAGCTGATGAAGTGACAAGATGAAGCCTTCAGTCAGTCATGCCAACAGATCAACTATCTCCTGCCACTCTTCAGCCACTGAAAGCAAGAGGCCGGCACTCATGTCCTGGCCATGAGACTCGCAGCCAAATACCTGCACCGAGCACTGTTCTCCGCTTCTAAGCTGAATGTCTTTCTTTATTTTTATCATCCATCCTTTATTTTTATCATCCATACTTTACAGCTTATACAGCTTCAACGTAATATGAAAAAAAACCCAAAAACATACATGCTAAATCCAATTTTCTGGTTTAAAGTTATTAATAAATGCACTCATTTTCATGAGATAGAAGCCAGAAAGAGCAGTAAGTCAACGTCACATCTGATTGAATTACATTTTAAAGGAGTTTATTTAAGTTTTCCAGAAGATGTAATTTAAAATTAATTAAATGTGATGATAAAAATCAAATGATTTAAACTGAAAAAACAAACTGTCAGTTGTTTGACACAAACATATTAAAAGTAATTTCCATTAAAACTTTATTTTGCCTCATTGCTTCTGCCTGATTTTACGTTTGTACCAGTTAATGCTTTGCTGTGTCCAACTGTGCTCAAAGATCAAAATGAAACAGGTCAGCGCCTGTAAAATTCCCTCATCTCCATCATGTATTGCACTCTGTTGCAAACTCTTGGTCCCTGTAAGACTGAGGAATGTGTTTGTGGTAGAGGATTGACTCTCAGGTGTAAGACTGACACACTCATCTTATTTTAATTATTCTGGTTGGTGTTGCTGCATGCGTCTGAGTCAGCGGCACATTTTAATATCTGTTGCTGGAATGCAGAGGGAGGAAGGGAGCTGCTGGGAGGCCGAAAGTTAAAGGAGAACAAACAGGAAGCCAGCAGTATGGGAAATGGGAAGAAACACTGATTTATCATGTTTAGCCATATACGAAAGCATCAAACCAAGTACAAAAATAGGTTTAAAATGTACTAATTGAATAATGATAAAACACATTTGTGTGTATTTATGACATACGCTGAAAAAGACTAACTTAAATGTGATTTTTGGTGTTGTAGCGGCAGGGTTAATATTAAAAGTAAAATGAGAGATCCTCCATCCGTTACTTCCTGTAGCTTCTCCTGGGAGATCCGCAGCTCTTCTGCAGCCAGATGGGAAATAAGGATGTGCATCCTGGGACTCAGTGGAAGCTTTGGGTTATGTGTAAAAATAACCTAAATCAAAAGGAAAGAACCATCAGAATAGATATAAGTTTAATACTGTTTGCACTTTGCAGTGTAAAATCAAATAAGTTGAGTAACTTGTTATCTGCAAACAGGCTCAGAGTAACTTTTATTTTTGCCAAAATGAGGATTTAGGTGAAAAAAGTCCAACATTTTGTTTGTTAGTTAGACCACATTATTTATAGATATTCAACTGGAATAATAGTTTTTGTTGCAAATTAGCATCAAGCCACTTCTGGATTTTGTTACATTTATTTCTTAATATCTATTTATTCTATTTTATTTATTTATATTTATTTTAACCGAATAATCTATCAAATATAATCAATAATTATCAGTCTGTATTGTTTTAAAGAATTGAACATTAAATTGTACTTTAAAAAAATTCCTTCAGTTATATTTTTATTCTAATAAAATAAATAAGAGTTTATATATATATATATATATATATATATAGAGTTGATTTTAAAGCTGATATTGAATCAGATGTTCTGAGCTGTACAGCGGCCTTTTTCTTTCAGTCTAAAGCAATGTATCATGCATCATGACTCGTTAGGATGCAGTAATTCAGTCGTTCACTCAACCTCCCCAAAGATCACTAACAGTTGTCTCATAGTATGTCTTGGAACTCTTGGTTCAATACTATTAATTATAATTAGTTAGACAATAAATTATTTATGAATGTTTCATTTATTTTAAATTAAAGTGAAGCTAAATGTTAAAGAAAACCAAAAAGTGTACAGTGGCGCAGTGGGTTAGCACTATGGCCTCACAGCAAGAAGGTTGCTGGTTTGAGTCTCAGCTGAGGGAGGTCTGATCAGTCTTTGTGGAGTTTTCATGTTCATTACAGTCCAAAGACACGCATGTTAGGATGGGTTGGTCTAAATTGTCCACAGGAATGAATGTGAGTGTGAATGGTTTCCTGTCTCATTGTTTTGGGCCTCTGATGGACTGGCGACCTGTCAAGCGCGTACCCTGCCCCCTGCCTCTCGTATAAGCAGCCAGTATAAGCTGTGGTAAAGGGTTTCTCAATATATTACCCAGCAACACTTTAATGCACCAAATACCCACGATATAGGTCTACTGCAGGTTAGGGCTCTGGTTCTGGCTCCAAATCTTTCATGCCAATTTATGAATAATGTGATCCACAAGGTCCGGTCAGTCTCATTATCAGGCTAAATAAGAAAAAACTTGACTTCAGTGTCTTCAGGCTTTCAATTAATGTTTCTCTCTTTTTTAAACAAAATTAATTCTAAGAAACCATCACTTTTTTCTCTTCAATGGTAGAAGCCCTTTTAGAGTCTCTGAAGCAGCAGAACCAGTAGAGGAAGGTGAAGACGATGCCACCCTGCCGTGCACTGAAGATGTCATTTGTAAGACGGAGCAAATCACAAAGAACATACAGGAGCTTCTGAGAGCTGCCCAGGAGACCAAACATGAAAGGTACAGGTTAATTAATATTAATATATATATATATATATATATATATAACTGTTTTTCTCTCGATTTACCGGCCGCTCTACGTCCCCATCCTCACCTATGAACATGAGGTTGTGACCGAAAGAACGAGATCCGAGTACAGGCGGTCGAAATGAGCTTCCTCAGCAGGGTGGCCGGCGTTTCCCTTAGAGATGGGATGAGAAGCTCGGCCATCCGGGAGAGGCTCAGAGTAGAGCCGCTGCTTCTCCACATGGAGAGGAGCCAGTTGAGATGGCTCTGGCATCTGGTTAGGATGCTGCCTGTACACATCCTGGTGAGATGTTCGAGGCATATCCCTGTGGGAGGAGACCCCCAGGGAGACCCAGGACATGCTGGACTGACTACATCCAGCTACAGACTACATGGGCTGGCCTGGGAACGCCTCAGGATCCCCCCATATGAGCTGGTGAATGTGGTTGGGGAGAGGGAAGTCTGGGCTTCCCTCCTCAGGCTGCTGCCCCCGCGACCCGACATCGGATAAGCAGGAGGGGATGGATGGATGGATGGATGGATGGATGGATGGATGGATAAATAAACTGTCCATCTTCTATGCTGTCATTAAACAAAAACAGCAAAGTGTTTGTAGGATGCAATGAGCCGTATTTGTTCTGGGATGTTTCCTGCCAAATGTATGTTTTCACAGCTTAATTGTGTCCCTCTAAAGTCTCTTAAGTCAGATAAAATGGTCAGGTTGACAGCATTGACATTAATTATACACCTCTGTGTACATGGGTAATAACTGGTGTTTACCTTGAAACATCAGCTGCACTGCTTAATATCTCAATGTCATAACGCTTCAACTGATTGTATCAGCTGATCCCGAAGGCTGTGTCATCACTCTGCATGCTTTGTGGTCAAATCAAGGAAAATTTATAACTAAACTGTGACTTTGACTGTGTAAATGTACATTATCTATTCAGCGATACGCATCAAGGTATGCTGGACTAAAACATTTGAATGAAGTTGTCTGCTTTTTGTAATCTCCATTGGTGTTACAGGAACTATTACGACAGCTGAGTTATTTCCATTAGATAAAAACCATTAAGTGGATTAAGAGAACTATTTCCATGCACAGGAAAGGGAGTGTTTGAACCCCCACTCAACCTTTTGGTTCCATCTTCCACAGCTTTCTGCCGTGCTCTGAAAAGATCTGCATAGCTGTGACAGAGATGGCCGCCCTGTTTCCCAAGGTAAGCGCCCCAAGTGTCCCTCTTCTAAGAAATAAATGATTTGTCGTTGTTTTTTTTTAAAACAACCTAGGATAATAATTCATTTTTAACAAGTGTTTGTCTTCAGCATCTATAAGATTACAGTGATATTTACTCACACTGACAACCACTCAGTGCTCATGTTTCTTACTACTTGCGGCCGTCCTGTGCCTCTTGTCAATCCATCATCCTCTCTCCCAACAGAGGCCATCCTCGGAGACGGTACGGAGTTCTCTCTATCTGCTGACCTCCAGTGCCAGCCGGCTGCATGGAGAGTGTCAGAAGGCTGCAGGACACAATCCTTGCCCTCCAGACATCCAGCTTGTCACTCAGCAGGTCATTCAGTGCGCCTATGACATTGCCAAAGCTGCCAAGCAACTGGTTACTGTGACAACCAAAGAAAACAACAACTAACAAAAACCAAAGACATTTCTTATGCACCCAGTGTATATTTTCTGCATTATATTGCAACTTTTTGCATCTTAATCAGTGTTTGATTGGTTTGTTTAATGATAGTAAACAGTATTTACTTACATTCCATACGATGGGGAAAAAGACGCCATGATAGTTATGGATCAATCAAAAGCTTTTCTTTATCTTTTTTTTGTCTCGTAAGCCGTGCAGATATGAACAGAACCATTCTGAAAAACGTAAATCCTCTCACCATTTTTACCTCACAGATGTAAAACCACTTCGTTTCTACTGTAAATGTGCAATGTCGAGTGTGTGTGTGTGTGTGTGTGTGTGTTACAGCCCAAACAGACTATAGTCTGTTAAGATCGGCCTCTAGATCGATCAGACTCAGACTGGGCATGAGTT
>JBAMIG010000013.1:4291906-4307688 GCA_037177335.1 Kiunga ballochi | reverse complement strand
CAAATCACAAAGAACATACAGGAGCTTCTGAGAGCTGCCCAGGAGACCAAACATGAAAGGTACAGGTTAATTAATATATATATATATATATATATAAAATATATATAAAAAATTTAGATAGATGGTACAATGCAATACTGTAACGCTACATAATTTGATTTCAACATTACCTTAAGCTAACTTGATTTGGTTTATTTACTTTTAACACACAGAAAAATGTTCATTTGAAGTCAACAGTGGAGTGGGAAGAATTTTACAGGAAGGGACCTCCAGCACAGCCAGTTTCAGGAAGGGCGTCCATCTGCCTCTGACTGATTGGGGAGGAGGGAGCGAACAGGACACAAACAAACACAGCAACCGGTCCACAGACCCGCAATGGAAACAAAAAGAAAGACAATGTTAATGACAATAATACTGACATATAAATAGATGGAAAGTAAAAACCAGCAAGTGAAAGAAAAGTGCTATTTCTATCAGGAGCCTCAAGAACCCCAAACAATGAATAACAATAATATTAATAACTTATTAGGTTTCATGATAGTTTCTTTCAAGTCTCAGAGTACTTAGTCAGTCATAATAATCAATTAGTCAAAATACTTATTTCTAAGTCACAACATGTTTGTATTATTAAGTTGATGGCAGTTTGCAGTCGATCCTGCCGGGTAATTTATAGCGTAGATGTACACATCTTCATAACCCGCCTGCTCATGTTGATTTAATGCATCGACCTAATCATGTGACTTTTAATCCTAAAACCTTACCCAGTGATCTACCTCTGCCTAATCCAACAGCAAATTAAAGAGCAGATGTAAATGTTCACATAGAGTACAAAGGTATCACAGGAAAAATAACAGCCCTCTACGGCTCCAATGTCAAACGTTTAGACTCTCTTTATCATTTCATAACAGCTGCTGCTAAAAAAGAAAATGAATAAATGAAACAGTTAGAAAAAAAAAACATTGGAGGTCTTGGTTAATTAAATATTCTGGAAGAAAATCCATTGTAGTTACATGGTAGAAAGTGCTGACAACTAAATGACTAATATGAGTGTATCAGTGAAAATCAACATAACAAACACAAACACAAAAATAAAAGATCACAGTCTAAGATAACTCTGTAGAAATACCTCAAGACAATTCAAAACCATGTTCAGGAGTGTTTGTGGCCTCCATTATAGCTGCAACATCTGGGCACGCTCCTCAGACAGCATCAGAGATATAATGTCTCACAGGTGGATTGGGTTCTGGTCTGGTGAATGGGCAGATCAGTCCACAGCACCAATACACTCGTCTTGCACACTCCAGCCACGCAAGCCCGATCATTGTCCTGCATCAGAAGGAACTCGGGTCATGCCTTTCCTGCCCGTATCTGATGGACAAACCGGTCTGAATGCGAACTCTCCTCTGTGAAGAGCTCATGGTGGCCAGTTTGTCCCCTCTGGTGTCTCATCTGTTTCTGACAGTTTGAGCAGAAACATGCACATTACTGACCTGCTGGAGGTCATTTTTTAGGGCTCCAGCAGTGCTCCTCCTGTTTCTCCTGCTCACAGGAGCAGATAGCACTCTTGCTACTGTATTGTTCTCCAACAACCCCCTCCACATCACCCCGTCATGCTATTTCTTCCATGCTCTTTTGCCACAGTGTTCATTTGTGAGCTACTTCTACAGGGTGTAGACCTCTCAGGGTGAGGGCAGTGGCAAAATGCAAACATGACCAAAGATATGCCAGAAAAGATGAGGTCAGGGAATATACCTGTGGTTACCACCTGCAGCACCATTCTTCTCAATTCTGCCTCTTGTCTGCTCCATTTGTGCAACTGCAGGGGAATTTGGTTGGTTTTACTTCCTAACTGGGCGGATTATGTTTCTATTTATCTTAATCAGCACTGTGTAGATATCTGCCTGTTATAACTGGTTACATCCTCCAAACCAGTCCTCGACTGGTTGATCACAGCTCCTTCAAAGGGATGACGAGGTAGTTTACTCTACATCGTAACGTAGATGGATGGATTGTTCAAACTTTTAAGATCTCAGATTCTTGCCAAGAGTGGGAGAAAACTGTGTATCCAAACCAGTGAAAGAGAGGACTGAGATCATTTAGGTCCCATTAATGTTTATTTTGTATCTCACTTACACACCGATTTAAAAAAAAAGCATTTAAAGTAATGTGAAATGGGAAGTTTTGTTACTTATTAAGGTGCTAGTTTCATAAGGCTGTCCTAACAGACTGCTCTAAATTGTACTATGAATAAAAACCAACCAAACAAAAGAAAAAACAAATGTGCTGAGTAATTGCAACACTTCCTGGATGTGAAAGGTTTCCTGTGTCTTGTATATTCGGGATAATTCTGGCATAAGTGTGTCAGGCTGCAAAATAAAACCAAACGTTATGAAACTAAATAATGAAGGAAGAAGAAACTTTTAGAATATATAACATCAGATGTTTTAATTACTAAAATATCCAGTTTAATTAAATTTTTAAGGTGTAAAAATGATGTTTTTATAGGTTTTTGTCTCCGTAAATGCTACAGGATTTGTCTTTCACTGACAGTAATTCATTTAAGGTAGTCTGTTTTTTTCTTTTCATTGGCTTTTTTTGAAGATTAAATTAATTAAAAGTCTGGAATCTTTCCAGTTTTAAAGGAAGCGTCTGATGGAGCTTCAGATTCCTGGACTTCTCAAACATAAAACAATTCCTTTAAGCGATAATCAGTGAAAGCCTGTTGGAGTGTTTACATTCACACATGAGCCTCCCGTCCTGTAATGTGCTAATGACACGATGTACAGCACAGAGGCTGAATATAGTCATGTCTAAACCACGACTCAGCATATTTTTGGACCTGATCTTCCAGTAAACTTCAGTGATGTCCTTAGCAATGAACCTCCTCGGCTCATGTTTTAGTTAGACCAGGGATCTCAGACTCCACTGTCCTCCTGGATGTTTTCCTGCTTTAATGTACCTCCACCTAATGGATCCAGCAGCTTGTCATGTTTTACAGTGACCGATTCATTTGAATTAAACGTGTTGAAGCAGGCAAACTTCTAAAATCTGCAGGACAGCGAACCCTCCAGGAGCAAGGCGTGTTTTTAGGGGTTTTATTGAAGCTGATTTGAGCCAAACTCAGCTACAGCTACCCTTTTACACTCACATCTAAAGCCACTTTGCAACCTCCAGTGAAGCCAGTATGCACGCCTTTGTGCTGAAGCATTCAGAAAAAACACTCCAGCAGGAACTGGGACTCTACAAAGGAAGCAGAGATCATCCAACCCTGCACCTTTAAACATTTTCTTCTTGGATTAGACCAAATCTTTTAAATACAATCACCTAAAACGCAACACAGCTCTAATAATTCTTTATTTGCTTTCTAACATTAAGTAAGATTTACAGTTCAAAGAATCCGATGGAGTAACCTGTTAACGTTCAGATTCATTGCAAAAAAAAAAAATAGAAAAGAAAAAGTGAAAGCAAGAACAGCAGGTATATGGTACAAAAATTTTATTTAGTAACAGTTTTGTAAACATTTGAGGTAAATTAACATTTACATCAACTTGTTCTTACAAAAGAATCATTCATACACAAGGCACTTCTCTTGTTTAAGACAGCATTGAAAACAGGTTGCTGTTGTGAGCATTGTGAGATGGTTCCTACTCCCTGACGAGCCAGAGAAATCATGCTCTGCATGAAACATAAGAGGAGACAGTCTGGAGGAGTCACAGGGACGATGGGCTTTGAACACAACATCCTGTCAGGGCTGCAGGGTTAGGGAAACTAACCAGAGTCCCGATGGGTCTGTGAGAACATACCGAGTTAACAAACAGGAAAATACTCCAACTTGTCTCTCTGTTTTTGAACGTTTCAAACTCCTCGTCGTCTGAGCTTGAGATAAATAAGATTCTTTTCTTTTCATTTTGGGTTTTTTTTCCTGTGAAGAGAAAGGCTGCTGTGCTTTAAGACATTTTTTTTTCCTTTGAGGATCATTAAAATTGGCAGTTTAGCATCACGTTCTTTCTCTCATGCCTCTCCCGCTTCTATAACTAAAAATACCTTTCACATCTAAATGTGCAAATCTATACCATCTGCCAAAATGTAAACTTTAGGAATCAACAACAAATGCAATTAAAAAAAAAGAAGCATGAAGTGGTGAAGGCTGCTTTTACCTTCGTGTTTTATAGCTTTCGTGTCTCTGCTTGTACTGAATGTCGTTCAAGCATCATGAGCAATACAGTACCATCACTTTTTAATCCCACACTGTCCTGAAAATGGGAAAAATAACATTGTTTTACGGCCTGCAAAGTAACTGCTGAAAAGATTTACTGTGAACAGACATTAGATTTAGTTCATAATGCTCAGAATATGCAATGTGTCCAATGCAGATGAGTTTGCTGCGTTGTCGCATCTTTGCCCCAAATGTTGGGCTCACAGGATGATACAGTAGATTAAGCTTGATGTAAAGTCAAAAAGCCTTTTTGAAAGTGCCTGGGTTGCGAATGACCGAACAGGAGAGCGACACAACACAGACAGTGGACCGTGGCTGTTGATGAGTTCAGTTAAAACTTTGGGTCTCTAAAAGTTCTCTAAGCATCAAGTTGAACACGACAAAATAGAAGCAGTCGAGGTCGGCTGCACCGTGGCGTTAAGGAGCGCTCAACACCAGCCATGTGGGCTCTTTTTTTGTCTTTTTTTTTTTAAACATTTTTTGGCGTAGCTGTTCTGCAATCACAAACTGACTACCACAATTATGCAACTTAAGAGTAAAATTCAATTTGGTTTTTTAAAAAAATAGCGCTTTAAGAATAAAACCAATGTAGAAGCACATGAAATGTGGGACAGTGAAAATGATTTAACTCTCAAAGTTGTTGTTAATCTTTAGGTGTGATTTAAAAAGTGGGTTTTGTTGGTTTAAGGGCAAAAAGTAGCTACTGAAAAATAGCAGGTTTGAGCTTCGGAAGGTTGTTTGAACATAATATTGTTATTTTTCATCGAGTAATTGTGTGTAGGGTTTTTTTTTTCTGTGCAAATCCTGAAGAGATCTTTTATTTTCACATAGCTTGAAAGCAATGCTGACAGAGGCAGGATTTAGGGAGTCTTTCTTCTTCTCTTATACTGATCATGTAGCATTCAAAAGAAACCCAAATGCATCGCAGGGATGACGTCTACCAGCAGTTTTGACCCATATCCCATCAACTTTGCATCTATGTTTGCTCATCCTGAAGGTTTTGGAAACATCACATCAGTCCATTCCTATCCATTTCATCTCATTTAGAGTATTCACTATCTTTGCAGGAAGTGCTGTCATGGAATATGGGGAAAACTTTGCAAATCGGTCAATGAATCGGTGAGTTGTAGGGCTGCACATGCTGGCATGCACAACAATGAGGAACACAATAAGGTATGTGTGTGTTAATAGAGTTAGATCCCATATTAATTAGGTTCGGCACAACTGTTCAGAAAGAGCAGCAGCTAATGACTGAAACAAGACGTGGACGTGTAACACACCTGTGCATGTCCGTGCTCGTAATTACACCCTAAAAGCAAGAAGAACGAAAGATGTGGGCAAAATGTTTGGCGACCTGCATCCGTGCTTCCTGCAGAGTCAAACCGGTCTTTGACCAGTCACTGTTTAGACACTTTCATTTGTAAATGATCAACGAAACTAAAGGAAAAAGAGAGAAACTCCATAAGATCTTTCCAACAAACCAAACATGGTGAGATGTGTCCTTTCTCCCGTGAAATTAAATCACAACATCAATCCATCCATTGCTTTCAGTGGATTCCTCTGATTACAGATTGTCTACATAAAGACACTCAGCTATTCTGCAACTCACCGAATCAAAGACTGCAGCTGATGAAGTCATTTCACATTTGCCTTTACATTTGATGCTACTTTGCTTTCCTGTCTCTTGTTGCTTTGCTTTCTTTGTGTGATCACTTTTTCTTTCTTTGGCATTTGCATTATGCAAAATGTGTGATCTTAACTGTGTTTTTGGGGGTGGGGTTAAGGGGGAGGAGGTTGTTGGTAAAAGAGGGTTCAGGGCCAGGCCTGAGGTTCAGACAGCCAGATCACTCGGCCTGGCCCTGATGCTGCTGCTCTTGCTGGCCCGACTGAGCCGCCGAGGGTCTGTGCTGACCGTGACTGGAGGCTCGTGCATCTCCACTGTGGTGGTGGTGACGTGGCCCTCTCCGTGTGCGCTCTTCCCGTCCCCCGAGCTGTCTGCGTTGGAAGCAGCGCCGGGGCTGCTGCTGCTGCTGGAGGCAGCGTTAGCGGTTGTGTTGGTGCTGCTGGTTTGAAGGAGCAGAGCAGCATCAACGG
Organism: Kiunga ballochi; assembly: GCA_037177335.1. Lineage (NCBI taxonomy): Eukaryota > Metazoa > Chordata > Actinopteri > Atheriniformes > Pseudomugilidae > Kiunga > Kiunga ballochi. The sequence continues at coordinate 4,301,378 of JBAMIG010000013.1, read as the reverse complement.
CCTGCTCGCTGCTGGCGGAAGAAGATGATGATGGGGAGGGGGATGTGGCCTTCATCTCACGAGTCTGCTGCTCTGTAGCCAGGTTGGCCCAGTTCTGCTGCGTAGCCAGCCTGTGGTTGTTGTTGTTACTGATGAAGTAGTGGGAAGAAGGGGAGGACTGACGAAGGGACTCCTCCTGCTGGAGGTCGTCCATCTTAAATTCCGCTGCTGAGGCCACGGCTGCTGGCCCCATGGGCGGCAAGAAAGCCCCGCTGCCCGCTGTCACATCCGTGTAGTTGGGAGGGTAGCTGAGGCTGGATGGGACAGTTCTGGAGGCCGAGGCCAAACACTCAGGCTCTGCAATGTCGACACGGCGCAGCGACTCGTGATCGGGGGCAAACTCGTTTGTCATGCCCTGTTTAACTTTCTTCCATCCGAGGTGATAGATCTCTAACAAATTCAGCAAAAGAGACACGCAAGCCACTACAAGCATGAATATAATAAAAATAGTCTTTTCAGTGGGCCTTGATATGAAGCAGTCAACGGTGTTGGGGCAGGGCCAACGTGCACACTTGTACAGAGGCCTTAATTGGAAGCCATAAAGGAAATACTGGCCCAGGATAAAACCCACCTCAAACAGGGTCTTGAAAATAATGTTGAACACATAGGTGCGCAGCAATGCACCTCTGATACGGATTTTGCCATGTTCGTCCCTGATTGGTGGCTTCTCCTTCTTGCCACCTCCTCCAGCATCACCACCATTTCTATAAAGGAGTTCTTTCTCCTCTTGAAAGCGGTTTGCTTTGCGCATCTCCTCCTCCTTTTCTTTCCGCTTCTCCTCCATGCGGACGATATGTAGCACGTGGCCCAGGTAGATGAGAGTCGGCGTGGACACAAAGATGATCTGAAGCACCCAGAAGCGGATGTGGGAGATGGGGAAGGCCTCGTCGTAGCACACGTTCTCACAACCGGGCTGCTGGGTGTTACAGGTAAAGTCAGACTGCTCGTCACCCCAGACCTCTTCAGCCGCAGCCCCCAGCACCAGGATCCTGAAGATGAAGAGGACAGTCAGCCAGACTTTGCCGATGACCGTTGAGTGCTCCTGAGCGTTCTCCAGCAGCCGCCCCAGAAAGCTCCAGTCGCCCATGCTTCAAGATTTCTAGCCTATGGAGAAAGTACAGGCTGGAGTCGACAAAGAGTAAGGAATGGCAAAAGACAAAGAGAAAAAACAGAGAAGTACTGTCAGAGAAAGATGCATGAATCATACATGTGTTAGAAAAAGATGCGAGCTCTTACCAAAAGCTTCGACACGCCACACACACAACCAAACAAGAAGACACAAGCCCATGACTGAGAGTAAGGGATTCCACTACAGCCTGACACGTCCATATTTTTCATTAAACTCTTAGCAGAACACATTTAACAGAGAAATCTGCCACATAGATGTCAGACATCAGACACGAATCCCAGCTTTGGCTTTGCGTACAGATGCTTTTTAGCAGCTGGTGTACTGTACAGGCCACCTGTGTGATTGAACCCTGCTTCACTCCCTTTCTCTCTGTCTCTGGCCTGTCGCTGTCTCTCACCTGCTCGCTTCGCTGCCCAGCAGGCATGTGCTGAGATCAACATTATTATGTTCGAAAACAGCATTTAGCAGAGATGGGGCTCTAGTGTGGCACATGCACATACACACACAAATACCGACATGCACACATATACGCAACCCACCCTCCCAGCCTCAGTCTCTCTGTCAGCTGTACAATTACAGCAATGGGAATAAAATGAAAAAAACACACAAACAAATCCCTAACTGTAACTGTAAAAGGATAAAAGTTTGTTTATGTGAGAATGACTGATTATAAACAAGATGCTTTTAAAAGTTCAGGTTTTAGAAACTTTGTAGTTGGTTATTTTCATTTTGAGGCTTAAAATGAAGCTTTGCTCCATTGCTTGCTATGAATTTGATTCATTTTTCTTTGACTAATGGAAGAGTTTGTTTTCCAACATCCAAGAAGAAATCTTCTGGGTCCATATTGTCTTCTAAACCAAAAGTCCAGACCACAAATTCTTTCCAATAAAACACATTAATCACAGAAAATTGTCCCTTTTTGTTGTCCTTTTGCTCGTTATATCTTTATTATCAGTTTGTGTGTGCTAAAGTTTATACCATGCATTTAAATTAGCCTTTTAAAGTCTATTATCATTTTAACCTGAAATATTAGACTTTGTGTAAAACACACGTGATGTGGTTGAAGAAATAAAAGTGAACGCACATAACTCACACAAACAGAAAAATCTGAAAGGGAAACTTACTAAGATATTTTTGTATTAAAGGTAATAAATCCATCGACTAGGGTTCGCAATATGTATGACACCTGGAAGAAAAAGCATCCATCAAACAAGAATTCATGAGCATTTTCATGATGCTGCAGATAAAACGGCCTGCACATGTTTTAAACAGATCATGTGAACACAAATAGGCACATTTTTATGAACGCTTTTTCCATTGAGCTGCTAAAAATACTGGATTTGTGGTAATACTACAGGTATACAGCAGTAGCTACAGCCAGCCACAAAGTTTTCCTTTTGACCTTGTGGTGACTTATTAGAGCCCAACTTTTAAAAATGCATAAACATCTCTCAGTTTCAGAGGTATCTGTGGTATTTAAGTTGGGGAGTGATGAACAGACATAGTCAGGTTCAAATACAAAACCATACGTGCCAAACTCACAATGCAGAGTGTGCCAGAGTCCTCAGACTCCCTTTAAGCGCCACAAGCTTTGTCAAGCTTTTGTCTCACTCTTATTCAGTAAAACTGAAGTAACATTTAATTACCTGATAACGCACCGCTCTTCATTTACTTTACTTCCATGTATGTGCAGGGAAATAGGCTACCTCTGCAGTTTTTATCCGTCATACCTTTAAAGCGGAGATGTCATACTTAAACACGAAAAGCAAATCCATCTGCCATCATTGGTGCCATGGCTGGACTGGCTGAAAAGTGTTTGGACCTCTCGCGGCTGCGACGACCCTCCCTCTGTATCCCCTTTTTCCAGCTTGTCACTTCTCTCAGTTCAGCAAACTCCTTTTTTTTCCAGTCCTGGTTCACATTTACACTCACGCGCAAAAGTTCTGTCCCGGGCCACTTGCGCGCGGAAATGTTCTCCTTTTTGGTTTGTTGTTAGTTTTTGGAGGCGGCTTGGAGTCGGAGATGGGACTCGGTTGAGCGTTGCTGCCTCCAGTTTCCAGCCATGTCTGGACTGTCACATTGTGTGGCCATGCATGAGTGAATCCACAGAGTCATCAGCCTGTCCGGAGTGACACCACGCCCCTGCCAACCTCCCCAAATTGTGCGCAAAAGTTGATGAAATTGTCCAAAACCTGAAACCAAGAGTTCATCCCAGACGCTTAATCTAGTAAAGTTGTGATGTTATCAGACAAAAGCATCTAATGATCTATTATGTCCCCACAAAGACAAGCTTGACCCTAGACTTTGTGTCCAACTAAAACATTACATCACTTAGCATCTAATTTGTGAAAACTTGATATCCGGTGACGAGAAAAGAACAAACTGCAGGAATTAAAATGAGGTTTTCAGGCCTAAAAAATAATGTCTGTGCCTGCTTTTAAAACACTAAAGCTGAGCACAAAAATGAACCACGCAGTTTTTATTTTTCTACTGATTTATGACAAAAACATCTAAAAAAAAAAGGTTGAACATCAAATTGCAAGTGTGTAAAAATTATACAAAATTCAATCACAAACATTTGATTAATATGTTTCTTTCCAAGAAATCTATTTGTCCTGCAGAAATAAAAATCTGGATTAAAGATTTTTGCAATTTTTCCTTATGGATAAGGAAGGTCGGGAGGTCAAAGGTCATCACAGCAGCTGTACAAAACATTTCCTTCTAAAGATCTATTATGTGGGAATCAAAGTTAGGTGATTTTTTAGGGGTAGATCTTTAACAAAACATTTCTCTTCGCTGAGAGGCTCCACAAAAACCTCTGCAGGTCTTACTTAACACAAACAATCCAGCTTTTCTTTTTATAAAGTTGGAATTTACACATCTAATTGATGATGTAACTTCTCCAACACCCCCCTCCTGCAGTTATTTTGTAACTGCAAACTTATTAATTAATGTTGGCTCAAGGTTTCTTCTTTAAATACACAGATGTGACTAATTCACCTTCGCTATTCTTGGATGAACTGAGGACAAAGGCATTCACACTGAGATGGCCACATTAAAAGGCCGACCTGTGATTAGCTGAGTGGCTAAAATAAGGCACATGCAGAAATCTGATCCCACCGGCTGGAGTCAGTACACAGCAAAAAGAACAATAACACAACGTCTACGAGTTCAGGAGCGGCTCTGTCTCAAAAAGCTGAAATACAATGACAAATCTGCACATGAAGCTTGTGCTTGAACATTAGTTTGGATGTTTTCAACCTAAAATTGAAGGATTAGACAGAAATTATGGTTGATGAGCAACACAAACATCAGGCACTCATTGTGACCCATTTAGTACAACTTTAAGGAGAAGTTTAGCAGATTAAGAATATGTGAACAAATATTATGTTGTTACTTTGTTTGGCAATTTGAAAAGATTATTTCACTTGAACTAATACTTACATACACTATTATCCCTTGAGAGGACTTGCTGGCATCTTGTAGAGAACATCCATTCTTTACAAATTTACCAAATATTATATATGTGAAAATAAGAAACACATTCTCAGTCTTTTCGTCTTCTGTAACTTATTCTGAATATTATACAGAACAAATACAAACACATTCTGGTCTGATTAAACACCATAAGCATAAAATCTAAGATCCTGCTTAGGAAAGCCTGGGCGTGATAGAGGTTAGATTTTTATTATATTTGATTTATATACAACTTTAACACAAAGCCACTTCATTCTACACAGCAAGATCATAACACACACCTGTTTAAACAAAAATAGGTTAAAATATTTATTAAATATATATATATTGTCATCTTTTGTAAACTAGCCTTAGCAAAAATGTACTTTTTCTTTCACTTCTAGTGGCTTCATTCATTCATTGAAGCTGAGGTTCCCCACTTTCACCACTAGAGGTCAGTAAAGGATCAATTCTACTCGGCCTCCTCTAGTGGCCATAGGTGCTAAGAGTCACCTGGATTTGACTTAAAAATGTTATCTGTATGACTAAGTTTGACCAATTAATGAATTCTGATTATTGAACTGGTTCAGTGTCAGACAGCAGCCATAAAGCACGGCATTATCATATCCACAGTATTGTAATAAATGTGTTTTCTATTATTTCTGGCTCGAATGAGAGGATATAAAGTTATAAATAGAAAAGAGTTTTGATTAATTTTGTTTGTTTGTTTGGTTTGGTCTCAACAGGAAAAACATTTAAAGTGACCCATTATCAGCTTTTTCACCTGTCACTAAGAGTAAAACGGATTAATAGATCCTGGACAGCAAAAATGGGGTTTTCTAAACCCGGATTATTTTAATCTAGATCAAATCTTTAGCACAGCTGTCTTTTTATGGTAGCTCATAAACAATAAAAAATAAAACACAAAACAAAATAAACTTTAAAAGCAGATAGTCAGCAGCTTGCATAGCATGATTATATAAAGCATGGAAAAGCATCTTAGTCAGCAGCTCATAATAAAATCCTTATGGTTCTTAAAAATAAACTATTTCTTATTAAGATCAAGACATGTTAAAGACTAATTAAAGCTATAATTTAAAAATCCTACACTATGCTATATTTGCTGTTTCAAAGTGTTTCTCATGCACATTTATGATAATAATAGTATGCATTTTGCAACATGCAGCATAGTTTTGCCATAACAATCATTTCTTGCTGTGAGGTCTCCCAAAAACTGGGAATGACTTGCTCCGAGCTCTTCTCGCTCGCCCGCTCTGTCTGTACCGAGCAGCCAGAAAGAGACCCTCACATTTCCTCACCCAATCTGTGACATCTCCCCCGCTTACCCCGTGACATGGGGAACGTTAAAGTTTTCAGGTAGGATTGGGGGAGTGTCCACCGTGCCGCGTCAGGTGTTTGCTTTGCCAAAAGAAACAAAGCTTTTCATTTCCTTTTAAAGAAACAAAGCTACAAAACACATGGTTGATAAATGAAAATACTTCAGGGACTGTTTAAAGGTGCAATCAACACTTATAGGCTAAAAACCCACAAGCTGATTTAGCATAACATAGGCTCTTTAAAGCGGAGGTGTGAGTCCTCCTTCTTCCTGCTCCTTTTCAAACATGGTTGCATTAAGATTATGATGAACTTTTTCCAATATTATGTTGCTTATGCACAACTATGTGAGGAATAACTGATAAAAAGATGACCTATTCACCTAAAAAGTCATCTCACAGTTAGCATGATAAATAATTTATCTGTTAAAATGTTGAGCTCATTTTGTAAATCAGCCAATATTTTGTCACTCCGTTTGAATACTTATCATCATCTTTGTTACTTTACTGAATGCTTAATAATCTTATTGAATGCTTATTAATCTTATTGAATGATTACTAATCTTGCTTGTTTATGTTATTGATTATCTTTATAATAACGTTAAAACAGCTAAAATATTCATTGCTGAAATAAGTTTTTAAGTGTGATGCTTCAACTACAGGATGTTACAGATCTGTTGCAACACAGATAAATAGTTTGCAGACAGATACAGTTGGAAAGGGACACGTGCTTGAAAACAACTTAAGGGCAAAATGCAAAATATGGTTCCATAATAGCATCTGAATGCATTGTAAAGTTAAAACCTCAAGCGGTTACACAAAAAGTGGCTGAGCGCCTCCAGGCCACAAGTGTTGCAACAGAAAATACCTGAGCAGTGGATAAACTACAGGTGTTGCCGCATGGAGCTTGTCTATATTTAATTTTTTGCAGCTTGTTAACGAGCCATTCATTGAGTTTTGGTTAAAGAAGAGTTGCCTCTAAAACATTGGGCAAAGGGAGCCTGAGGACTGGAATTGAGAAACACTAGAATAGAACAGGGGCACCCAAGTCTTGTTCCTCAAGATATACCATCCTGCAAGTTTTTGATGCAACCTTTTTTCTAAAAGCCTGAATAAATAACTGATTCCCTTTTCTGTGTCATCCGGCGCTGCAGAGGCCTGCTAGATGCAGCTGTGTAGGACAAAGTTGCATCTAAAAGTTGCAGGATTATAGATCTTTGACTAGAGGCACTGGACTAGTGTTATTTAACAAGAGATTGTTCTTAAATTTGTAGTTTTAACTGAAATAGTGGAGGATGTTTGCACACTAAACAGTTCAGATATTAAACTCGTTACCATTTTTTTCTTAGATTCTTCACCATTTAAAACTAGATATGATGGACTACTGTTACATTTCTCTGTGTTTGTCATTTTTGTCATATGTCTACACGTTTTAAATGTGAAGGTTAATTTATTTTATAGATAGACATAAATTAATCTTTATTGTCCATCTCATTGAGACACAAATTTGTCTTTGGCACAGCTTTATTGGACTTACAAGTAGAATACAAAAAGGGTTCACAAACATGTGTGCATATAACATACATTTAAAAATGAGAATTTTTCACAGATATGTAAGATGGGAAAGTTTTCTAAATGTAAAAAAAACACTTTGTTTTATGTTATAATGGCTAAATTAACAGTATTTAAACAACAAAAATTATTTCAAAGATATTTTTAAGAAACCCTGATTCATTTGACACTTTTGTCATTTCCAACTGTGGTAAAATTGTTTTTATTCATTTTATTATATTGAAATGTACCAATAACTCCTCCACATAGGCAGGCAGACAGGTACTTCTCATCCCAACTGAAGCCAGCATTTCATCTCAATCACAAACATATATTTGTGTTTGCGGGTTTAGATTATAAAGTGCAATGAAAATGTTGTTTTATGTGTCAGAAGTTCAACAAGGATATATAAATGGGATTTAATTACCATCACGTTTCTTGTATTGAATTTTTTTTCTTGTATTGTATTTTTAAGTTATGGCAGTGTTTTGTCTAAATATGCACAAAAGGTAATATTGAACTGTGATCTGTGATGAGTACATATTCTCTTCTCATATCACTGCTGGTAAATGTTGGCTCCATCTTCATTCACCTCTGCATTAAAACTAATGATTGAATGGAGGGTAAATATTACCTTACTGTGGCTAAATTGTGCAAAATAATCATAAAGAGTCTCATTTATATAATTTATTTCTTGTTAAAATGCTAATCTGGGTTTTTTTAGTTGTTGTTGTTTTTTAAAATAATGAAAAAATTAGAAAAACACTGTCAGCAGCCACAAAACTGAAACCTCTCTGTAGGTTTGTGTTTTTTCTAGTAAATGATGAAATACCAGGCAGGTATTTCATTCTGTCGAGGGGGTCTGGTGAGTGGAAAGTTTCTCTGCTGGGAGATTAGCATTTCACTGCTATCAAGCTACAAACATGGCAGAACAGGGTGGAGTTGAACTTCCTTTGACCTGGAAGGGGCGGGGCTTAACATGAGTCTTTCACATTTAAATAGACCGCACCAAAACAAGTCACTCTGAAGACGCACCTCAGAACAGGGTTACAAGGTGTTTGTGGAGCGAGAATAAGCAGGAATTCAGACCAAACCAGTAAATTATTGATTTGCACGTTAAAAGGAAGAATTTAAAGTGTGAAATATCCTCTTTAAACAAACCTCATGGAATTCAGGGAGGGGGAGTGTAGTCCTTTAGCCTGGATTTTAATTAGTGTCTTAGGTGATTTAAGGCTCTCTGGAAGTTTTTCCACATGAAACAAAACAAATTTGGCGTTACTTGTTTGAATGAGTTTTTGTAGCTCACTAGTTGAGAAGTAGCATGTTATACAAACAGTTGGTCACATTGGGCCACTAGTGGATCAAAAAGCCAACTATGTTCTTAAGGTAGGGCTACTTGTACAAAGCTTTGTCTCACTAATGAGGCCTTTGCTATAACTAGTGTACAAAAGTATCACTTGCTGCTGAAAAATAATTAGATATGTGTTCTACTAGTTTGTTAAAACAACGCATAAAATGTGAGTTAGTTTGTGCAAATCAGTGCGCTCTGATTCTTGAACTGGTTCAGTGTCAGATTCTTGGATGCTGCACGTAAAACCTTCATTAAGAGGTCCTCCCAGTTAAACCTGTTGAGCAAAATGCTGACACCAGAAAGATTTTGCAATTTCTTTTCTTTTCAGTCTTTTTTCTCTTGGTTGAACTGTCCTGGTAGAGTATTAACAGATGGTAATTTGTTCAACTCAACGTTGGTGGAGAAGGAATCTCAATGGTTCTACATGATCTAATCAGATTGTCTTACGGAGGACAACATCCACCTCTCGACCGTCTCGTTGTCCTTATTCTGAGTTGAAGGCCGTTTCCTCTTGTTTGATCTGGCTGAGCATCTTATGAGCGCTTTGATGATGAGGTAGCACAGCTCGGCCACATTCAGCACCATGCAGATGGCTGATGAAGCCACCATGAA
>JBAMIG010000013.1:4263527-4282452 GCA_037177335.1 Kiunga ballochi | reverse complement strand
ATTATGCAGTAGCTACGTGGTAAGATTTTCACTTTACTTCCTGACAGAAATCAATGTTTTTTGTTTTTTTTCCCTTTCAGTGTATTTTACTAGATGTTTTATGACTTTATAAATGTATTATTTCTGTAAATATTTAATAAGGAAGTGTGTTTGTCCATGTTTCCATTATTAATTGAGGATGTCAGACACTTGGAAACATAAATGGTAAAGTATTACTGTATGATTTTATTTCCATATTTTATACCGATTTGAAAACTAATTTACTGTATTTTTCTGTGTTGGGAAGATTTTACTAATCCTACCTCATACAAACTTAAACATCGAGCAAAGTACGCAACTCTGTGTAATTTGACTTGTTGTTTTTAACTCTTTGTTACAACTTTTGAAGGCATAAATTTATCCTCGTGGTGTTTCTTTTTTTTAACTTTGCTTGTGAACACAAAGCTCTCTGATTCATTCAGCTGGAGTGTCTTCAAGAGCAAAGTTTGGCTCTTTAACACCGATGTGGCATTTCTGTCAGCGAGGACCTAACAGCGCCTGCAGACAGACGTCACACAATGCAGAAATCCACAATAAGGAATGTCATGCAGATATGAGCCTGAGCTTCCACAGCCCTGTGTGAAATCACAAATACCACATATTGGTTGTGAGGATGCTGGATTACGGTCAGGACGCAGAGGCCAAACCCACTGCTTGATTTGTTATGCTTTAATTCTTAGAAGTGAAATGTTAATCCCAGTATGTCTTCTAGTGGGCGGTAGTAACGAACAAAACAAGTGTCTCCACCTCTGCATGAACTTCACTCATCAGTCAACTGAGAAGCTACTCTTCAAACAGTCAATGACTTCTTAAAAAGCCTAAACAAGCACAAGATTTTTGTTACAACTTCAAAAAAATACCTCCCAAAAGTACGAATACATCAGAGAATTAAATGATACTATACATTTGAGACGGCTGTTTTTTGTGATCTATAGTTTTATGTAATTCATGAAGTCATTTGTCCAGTTAAGAGAAGATAAACACTCTCATAGATCATTCTGCAAAACGTATTTACAGACAATCAGACAAAAATAGACATGTTTCTAAATCAACTTTAAAAGAAACAACTATTTCACCATGAAATGTTACAGTTTAACTGGCAAAATGCTCTGAAAAAAGACAGGAAGGATCTGCCGACCTGCTCCTCAGTGGAGGCAGAGACTAAACTTTATCTTGCATCCAGCCAGCATGACTCATGTTTACCATTTTTACTACTTACAGCTCAGCTTAGAAGAGCCACATCCAAACACAGTGTGGACGAGCACAGGCATAGATTTTCTCACCCCTCTCTCATCTCCATAACAAGAAGAAAAGACTCAAATACGATCATTACAGTACAACTCAAACCATCGTGTGAATGTTCATCATCAGAAAGATGAACTGTGAAGTAAGGATCAGTAAACAATGACCCATGCTTTAGGTACTATTATTCTGTTTTGGAATGTCACTATCTACTTTAAATAAACTTGTTTCAGAGGTTTTATTTCCTCATATAGCAATGCAATAGCCCCCAGCACAGCCTGAGCTGTACAAGAGAGAAAAGGAAGTAAAGAGAGGGATTGGCTGTGATTGGATATGCCACAGCAATTTTCCCAGAGTCAGTCCTGTACAACTTGTTTTGGAAATGCAGTAAAAAAAAATGCCTCAAAACACACTCAGCACAGGGTCTGTTCCTAATTCTTTACTGGAACAAAAAAAGATAAAACAAAGTTACGTAATACAAATCATCCATAGAAAGAAAAAGCAGGTTACTCATTAAAAATAAGAGGAAATAAAAGAAGAACAGACAATAAAAATATAAAACTATGGGACAGTGTGATTACAAGGAGTGTTTTATCTTGAACATTTTAGTTTTGAGTGTGAATTTAATCAGATTGTATGTTTATAAATTTCCTCAATATAATTTTTACAATTTTTTTTTCAAGATTGTTGGAGGTAGGGGTGTTTATTATTATTATCTTAATTAAAAATGATGAAAAAATATAAAGAGAAGCTAAAAAAAAGAGCCAAAAAAGAGAAATAGTCCAAATAACCTAGCCTAGAAGTTCAGTTCAGGTAACATTTCAGGTCTACGGTTCATCAGCTCTTATTACCTTCCTTATTATCATTCTAAGCATTTCCTCCATGAGTGACTACATAATGACGCCTGTCATCGGTAACATGGCTCAATTATGCTCATTGTGTTCCAGATTGGAGGGGGATGCAGAGACTAAAGCTGGGGCAAACCGATAAGGTTCGGCTCTTTTCACACCCCAACAGTAAGAAAGCATCATCTGCACAGCTCAGCCATATGAGACTGAGACACATGCTCACATTTATTCCATTATCACTGCCTTCCTGTATTAAACCTATGATATACGGGCTACTTATGGTACACACATATCAAAAGGTAGTCTATAACATGTATGTATATATATATATATAGTCAGTTCAGCATTCAGTCGGGGAAGCCTGGAATCAATCTCATAACCTTCCAGTTTAAAGAAAATTGCTTTTCTGCCTGAGTTTTTAACCACCTCTCTGTTCTCAGACCTAAAAATCAAAGTTCCCTCTTTGGTATGGCTTGAGTTTATAAGGTAAGTAAAGAAAGTCCACTATAATGCAAAAGCGTCAGCTAACAGGTAGCTAACTGTTCTACCTTCAGCCTGGATATATTTATCCCGGACAGATGCATCCCATTTTGAACTATCTGCTGAAATGACAAACAAATTAATTAATTATGTAAAGAATAAAGCTAAAACATGGTAGCAAAGTAAACCTGGTAATGCACCAAGAGAGGCCAAATCAAACTGCGGTAATTCAATGAGTGCACAACTCACCCACTCACAAACCGGAAGTTCCTTTTCCACAGTAAGTTGCAACACCTTCATCATTTTTCTGTTTGTACTCGGCTCTTGTGTTTCTCCTCGTATGTGATGTATTCAAATTAAGGGCAGCTGGCACATACCATCACCCTAACAGGATATTGGCGCTAAAAATCTAAGAGACTTTAAAAACATGCAAATGAATTTAAACTACACCCTTGTTTGTGAAGCAGAGCTTCATTAAGAAGAAAACCAGGAAAAATATAAGAAAATACCAGAAAATGAAGCCAAATATTTTCTGCTGTAATGACACAAACATAATTAGTTTCCATTCATTTTAAAATAAATTAGTTTGTATTGAAACATTAGTTATTTCCACAGATACAAAAACAATGTGGTGTAAAATGATGGTTAACACAACATCCACAAGATTGCTATAATCACTCAAGAGTATAGGGGTCACTACACAATGTCACAACATGCTGTGGTGGGACAATGTTGTGGTAATGAGAATATTTCTAAAAGGAAATCTCACAGGCTGTTGAAGAAAAACGTTACTGACCTGGACCAGCCTCCATGACTCTGCGATTATAGCAGCCTGGACTCTGTTGAGGGCAAAGCCGTCAATCTCTTTTTTCAGACACACAGGAGCCTGGCCTACCTGGACAAGAGAAATCTGGAGTCAGCATGGCAAACATCTAAAAAAAAGAAGTTTTTATTGTATTTATTTCTTCCAGTCTCTTAACATTCAACAATATTTGTTAATTACTTTAATCAACATAGACCTTTTTTTTTTTATTCAAGGTAATTTATCAGGGATGTTCAAAACTTTTTTTAACTGTTATCTGGTGATGAATAAAGTAACCATTATAATAATAATAATAATAATAATAATAATAATAATAATAATAATAATAATAATAATAATAATAGTAATAATAATAATAATTATTATTATTATAATGGTTACTTTATTCATTATTATTATTATTATTATATGATTAAAATTATTATTAAAATTATTAATAATAATAAAAATATTATTATTATATACCCATTTTTGTCCAACTCTTAATTTCTGATACCAATATGTGTTGATCCCCACCAAGAAAACAGAAAAGAAAATTAAAATAGTTTCATATACATAAGATATTTAATTTAATTTGCTTAAAATCTGATGTCTGGAGACACTTAAATGATTCCAAAACCTTATGATGAATCCACTTCTAAGCTCTGAATTCTGCAAGTGACAACATGGTTTGATGATGTTGCAGGATTTATTGCAAGTTGTGCAAAACAAACAAAAAAAGATATCTGGAAAACTATAAAAGACAAGATGAAATGTTTGATTTATAATATGTACGTGCCGTCGAGAGGTTTTAATAAAAAAAGATTGATACCAATATTTTCCGATTTCACATTTAAATGCAAATTTCTGCTGATAAAATCAGACATCTCTAAAATGAATAAGCATGACTAATGAGATTAAAATAAATATCAGAGAGAACATGAACAATAGCTGCAACAGAAACGCCTTGCAGACATGGCAACCAGTTAGGTAGAAGAAAAGAGCTTCGTGGAAAACAGGGCTGTGCTCCTGAAACTGCTGGATTATTGTTTTTGAATGTGATGAAAGTCAGTGACTGATTTACTCACATCGCTGTGGTAAAACAGCTTTAGAAAGACTTTACTGCTCTGATCTTGAAAACAATTAAGAAACGTCAAACCGACTTATAGAATTAGCTTTTCGTGGATTTTAGAGCATATTTTGCTGAACTGACGTAACCATCATCATCCTACATGATCTGACATAGCTGAGCCCCGCTCTTCTACCTTGGTCATGAGAGCGTGGGTGGTGTCCATAATGGATGCCGATGTCTCTGGGTGGGGTACCAGCTCAACCAGTTTGACATAGTACGGTGGGTTTACCTGGGAAGCACAAGAGATATTCACAGAACACAATGTTTACGTCACTTAAACAAAGCAGTGATGATCCTCCCTAGCTTAGTTTGTTGTTTTATTTTTTTTTTTATTTGGGGTTGTTCATGATTTTCTAATACTCAAATATATTCTAGTCAAAGCTAAACTAAGAATCTTTTATGCTTGTTTCTTTCACATTTTAAAATGTGTAATAAGAGACGGTGAATCCTTTCTGACGTTTCTTAAAAATGATCAAACTTCCTTTTTGGAAACTTGACTTGCTTTTATGCAGGAAAACAACATATTTTCTTAAGAAAATGTAAATAGTTTGGTCTAAATGTTGCATTTTAGAAATTATTTTTAAAGATAAAATTTCTGCAGGTGAAAGTTTTCCTCAAAACTGTGTTTGTGATTGTAATAATGCCAAATTTGGGCTCATTCAGTTACAAAAGAGTAATGAAAATAAAGAAGAACCTTTCACAGCACTCTATTAGCATTCAGACATGGCCACATTCACACAGTTCATATTAAAGCATATTAAACGAATGCTATCACAACCTGTAGGCTTGGTTTAACTACTGATTCTGATCCGATTATCTGACACAGTGGCACTGAGAGGGAACTGCCAGCTGAATGAAAGCCAAGTAAAACTGATTAATCTCAGGAAACTTAACTGTAAAACATTACATTAGGTCCTGTTTATTTATTAAGATAACTGAGATGTGCACAGTCCTGTGTGAGATAAGCCCTGTCATTGTAAATGACGGTGCACTTTTCTGCTCACTTTTTTACCATTTATGTTTTTCTTTTCAATATGTAGCTGATGCCATACCAAACAGAATGTCACCGTATTGCTGTACAGTGACAATAAAGTTTCTATTCTATTTTATTCAATAACAATCAGAGCCAGAGATGAATAGATTTGAATGCACAGGACTCAGATATGGGACTTAAAAACTCTGAGATTGCCTTTATAAGCCAAATATTGGTTGTGGACATGCTGTTATTTGTGAAACAATTTCTTGGGGAGAGAAACTTAAAGGATTCTCACGTCATATACAGTCGCACATGTTGCATCCATGCAAAGCGCTTTTAAGCACAGTGGCAGCAAAAAAATTAGAGCACTTCATCATGAGGGTTTGGGAAATTCTGGACAGTATTTTGTGTAATGCTTATAAGCATATTGGTGCTTTTCAGTTTCCACTGAAGGAGAAAAAAAAATATTTTTGAACAAATTGGCCAGAAAAACTTTATTTGTGGATGTGTTACAGACTCAGTTTGGGAATCTCTCTTCAGAGACAATTAATATGGCCTAAATTAAAGTGGACAACTGGCTAAATTTAAAGTGTTATTTAACATTAACTTAAAAAGCCTTCAACTCTACTAGACAAAACAAGTGAGATTGTAGAAAAACGGCATAAAAGCAAACATCTTTACTAAACTACCTCTATAAATGGTAATAGCTTGCTTCATTGATAACCCACGTGACTGACCGGATGAGAGACGAGGCAGCGGCTCGGGTTCTGCACTTTTGAGAAGACGCTGCTCGGCACCAAACAGGAAGTGGAGCTGCTCAGAATGACCTCTTTACCCACATGACGCTCTATGTCATGAAAGAGACTCTGCTTGACATCAAGCTGCTCAAACACACACTCCTGTAACAAAACAAAAACAAAAACAAGGAAACAGAACGGTCACAGAGAAATCTGCATCACTGTCAATAACATCCATCACAACTAGTAAAAAGTCTCATTTTATGAATAACTTCATATGTAAAGCACAGCTGAGAGAGGATGGTGGCCGTCAATGGCCAAATTTCCTTCCAGACATAAAAACGCTTTAACTCCCAGTAGGTCCAGTGGTCTCAGGTGCAGCAATGACCTGCGACGGGGTTAAGTCATGGATGGGGTGAGAAAAGAGGAATAAACAGTGTATGATTTTTATCAAATAGGAAGAAGTCCTGTACCATTCCCCTACACCAAATTCGGGTGGATGCTCTTTGTGCAAGTTATTGATTGGTTAACAATGTAACATCACCACATCTTCCTTATAAGAGCTAATCAATAGAAGAGTGAAACTCATATTGCAACATCCCATCAGGAAATATTTGCATTTACATGGTTTCTTATCAGGGGAAAATCCTCTACGGATTTCTGTTTCCTCTTCCTGTACGCCCAGTGATCACCTCTGCTATGACACCATTGTGTTACGAAGCAGTTTCACTCTGGCTTAAATACAGAAACATATTTCATATAAGTGTGATTCATGTCAGGAATTTGGATATGGTATGCCCAAGATGCAGGAGGCAGGAAACTTAATTTAATTCAAAAGAGAGGAGGAGGAAAACAACAAGACCAAGGAAACACAGACAGGAAAACAGCTGATCGAACCAGAAGCGTGGACAGAAGATCAGGAGGCATAAATACACGGCACAAAAGGAGACACAGGTGGATATGATACTAAATTAACCCAGGTGAACTGGTGATAAGAAAACAAGAAAAACTACAAAATGTCCCAAATTTAGGCTGGTTGTAGTTATAATATAAGCTAGTACTAGTATAGTCTGAATTTGTGATCCGTTTGTGGCAAAGGCAAAATAAAGAAGAGATGGGTGTTAAAACATGATTCTTTCATTAGCAAAGAGACAAATTAAAATGATTGTGAATGGACGGTGGCCGTCGATGGCCAAAATTCACTCAGAAATAGAAATGCTTTAATCAGCAAGTGAATCCAGTGCATGTCAGGTAACTACTTCAGCATTCTTGCATACTGTCTTCTCCTACCTGCCTTTTTACTTGATACTCATCCCAAAAGGAACACTGGCATCTATCACACAAACCCAGTACTGCCGTCTTAAGCTCAGAGGATTTTTCCTTCACATGTCCATTCAAAAGATGGAGCTGCCATGTAGTTATTCAAGTGAAATGATGAGACAGAAGCACATATTACATTTTTCTATCATTGTGCTTTAATTTTGTTACATGCTGCACCTTTAAGTCTGTGTGTTGTTGTTTTATTTTGGCTTAAATACTCAGCATCAAGTATCATTTAAGCCGGCTGTGCTTTGGTAGTGGCAAATGAATAACTTATGCCCTTTTTCTAACAAAATAAAAAATATATATTAGCATTAAAGTATCATTCTTCCAAGAGCAAAGTACCCAATCAAAGTAATAAATTCATTTTTTAACTTAGCGGATTAATTTGTGGGAAGAGAACACTTTTTATTGTTGGCTTCACCCCATCAAGCATTTTCTTACAGTTTTTCACCATTGCTTAATTCCCAAGCTGATCAAATTAACCAGTAATTATCCAATTATTACAGATATAAAGTAATATTTCATTTTTTGTCACACAACAGGACGCCTGCTCTGCAGTTTCTTAGTCTTATTCCATCTGGTTTGCAGACATTGATATTACCTAATGTGTGATAGATGGGCAGGACTTTGATAGAACCAAGAGATATGTTAATCTGGAGACCATCTGACTCATTTTGGCGTTAGAGGGTGGGTAAAAAAGAGCTTTTAGTGGTCTGCTGTGTTACCTGGACAAAGAAGCTTCCCTCCAATGCCTGAGCCAAGTCTTCGTAACTGCTGAGCAAGTCAAACTGCTGTGCAGCATTCTGCTCCCCTCTCAGCATGCGGGCTTCCTCTAACTCCTCCAGCTGCTTCCTGATGCATCACGGAACAGACGTTCGTTTGACTTAGACATTTTAGGTTAGGTTTAACTCATTTTGGCAATTGTTTTGTGTGTGAGGTGGTTGTTCAGTTAGCAGGTAGACTGTAGATAAGGACACTGAAAAACTGAAACTTTTTCACATGAAATTAATGTCCAAAAATGATTCATACTGACATGAAGGGAACATTGATAATATTCTCCTCAGGAACACTGGAGCTGCAACACTTTGTTTAGTAATATCATGTTTTATAGACTATTAATGTGTTTATTTGCAAAGATATAAGTATAATTTCTTTTAATTCTTTCTTTTTCAACATCAGAATTATAAAGGTGACTTACAGGTAGTTTTCTTTTACTCATGGAGCTTTGCTTCAATATGCTTTTCTTTAAAGCTTCATATTTTAGTTCTAGTTTGTTACTTAAAGTCAGAAATATCCCTTATAGAGGTCAACACTATGTGGGGCAGCAGAGATTTGGAGAATATCAAATTAGCTAAATCAAATATACAACATTTGACAATGTGTCTAAATGTGTATAAAGTAAATTGTGTTTGTGCAGGGGTGTCAAACTCAGGTCCTCAAGGGCCGGTATCCAGCAGGTTTTTGTGGTCTCCATGCTCTGACACAGCTGACTGAAATTACTTAATAGATGGACAAGAAGCATTTGGATCTATTTTATTTGCATCAGGTGTGTTAGTCCAGGTAAACACCAAAACCTGTTGGATACCGGCCATCGAGGACCGGAGTTTGACACATGTGGTTTAGAGGAACTTTCACACAGCAATGACAGAAGACAAGACAGAAGTATACACTGACACCCCCTACTGTTCATTTACTAATGTAAGCCTTCAAAAGTCTATTATTTGACTGCCGCATATAAACCTGAGGCAAGCAACTGAGGAGAAAAAAAAAGTACACCTGTTTCAATGCACCAACAGCAGATGAAGTTCTGCTCCACGACTCATTCATGTGAGTCAGGTGTGTTGAAACAGGGATACACTGAAAACCTGCTGGGATGCGGCCCTCGTGGGACTGAGTTGAATAGCCCTGATTTAGGATCTTTTTGTCTTGACAGCAGTTTCAAAAGCCATTTCAGTAAAATGTCCTTGTCGTCCTACAGTAATGTTTAACTTGGGATGACCGGACTGTGAAGCTGCTGTTCAGCCTGAGCATGTGTTTATTCATCAGGTCACATAGCAGGTGGTTCATCTGCTCATCATGAAGTCATGAGGGTCTATAATCATTAAATGGAGCAGCAACTTAAACAACATTTGCATATTTTGCAGATAAGTAACTTTAAACAGCATTATTGTACATATTTTAAGCTATACCTTAATATTCTTATTATACTCTATAGCCTGACTGGATTTAAATACACATCAAGTGGCAAAATATTCTACACTACAACACTAGATTAAGATTGGCCTGCACAATTAGTGTTAACGGGACTCACCTTATCTCTGTCATTGCCTTTGCAGCCAGTCCTGGTTGGTTGTCATAAATTTTTACATGGTAGCCTCCACTGATAAACACCATGGCCCAGGAGCGGCCAATCAACCCACTGCAAACCAAGATAAAGTCATACATACACACACACAAAAAAAGAAGAATTATCAATTACACAAATAAATTCCATCATGCAGGTGTGAGCTGAGGTTTGTTTCCAAATTAGTAGATCTACTTAGTTCAAGTCACCTTAAAAACACAATATCAAGGTTAAAGCATTGTGGATCTGCTCATTATTTCTCCTCCTGTCATCATCTGACAGAATCTTGTTTTAATAATTTCTTTACACATTATAAACATTAGCATATTGTGTAGTGGAAAATCTGTATATGGGTTCAATGTAATTCTGCAAAGCAGATTGCAAAAATGATAGATAAATAATAGAAAAGAGTGAGGGAATGTGTGGCGTAGTGTTTACTTTTCCTTAAGAGGTCACTCTAGTGGACTACCAAGCTTCAGATAATGAACACAGAACCAAAAACAGGTTAAAATGTAAGCCCACTAGGAAGGCAAAAAGGACAACACCAGTGAGCCAGTGCAACAAAATAATGTCCATGAGTTTATATTTTTAAAAGGTAAAACCCCAGAAAATATCTAGCCTCAAAAATAAACTACAGCTGATCAGGAAGTCACAACAGAGGCATAAAATGCTATCAGAATGGTCATTATATTAGAAGCTACTGCATTTAAGTAGCTTTAAATACATTTATTTCATTCGAAGAACACGCAAATCTATCCACAAAAGCCACATTTTGCAACTGCTGACATCAGGTTCATGAACACTTTACAGTTTCTACAAAATGCACCCTTCAAGCAGATCTTCGCAAAGTGAAAACGACTTTTCTTGCTCACCTGCCAACCACAGTAATGGTTTTTGACTCAGATGGCCTCATTGTAAATTATAAGATAACAGTTCACACTCAAGTGTCTGTATTTTTGTCAAAACTCTTGCACCGCCTCTTCAGTCACGTTGACAATGAAGTACGGCAACTCACGAGGACAAAAGAGTTCCAAAGAGCCCAGCCCGTAAATTAATGTTTCTTGACGAGAAATTAGAAATAGTTTTTAATTTCATTTTATTTTTTTACTTTGAATATTTTTGGGGGTTAGATGTTAAATTTCCAAGCGAAATGGAAGAAAACCTGAACAGAACAAAATAGCGACTTATAGTTTACCTTTGTATCATAGCAACCTTTAGCCAATCATATGAGTAATACAAAGTAAGTGACGTGGACGTACCCAATCAAAGGTCCGGAAAGAGAATCGTTCCGCCTATGCCGCAAAGAATTGTGGGATTAAAGTATAAAGCGACAACAAATAATTTCGCTGTTTTCTTGCAGATATCTACCTATTTTCCCCACATTTTCCTATTCCTTCTGAAGGAAAGATGGAAAATGTGCATCTAGCTGTAGAGGAAGATGATCTTTACTCGGGTTACAATGACTATAATCCAACATTTGACCCCGAAGTGAGTTGGCGACTAGCTTTATGCTACATTAGCAACCAGATTGTACTTTAACGCATTTCCATATTTTGGTATACACATACAGTATCCAGCTAAAATAATTTAGCATAGCAGATTCAGAAGAATGTAACCATGTGTTTTTCTTTCATCAGATAAAGCATCAAAGCATTTTCCACTGTTATTTATTTTATAGATTAGCTTTTGCATGGACTCATTTATGCAGCTCTTAATAAAAACAATTATTGATCTATTTTTAAGGATTTGGAGAACGATGTTGCATTTCAGCAAGCAGTTAGGACAAGTTATGGAAGAAGACCCCCAGTGAGTAATGATTATATTTTGTGTCTGATTTAAACACTGCCTTCTGTTCTGCTACTTTGTGGAGACCCAGTCACATTTGCATCACCACACTGATCACTCATTACTGCTGATGCTTGATATTTTGCCCCCACTTTTACTAACTTGCATGCTGACAAAGTCATTGTGTTGCACTGGAAGTTTAACCATTAATACAGCTGTTTTCTCTTATTTATTTGTATATTTTTTTTAAATTCCATTTACCATTTTATTTCTGCAGCTTGTTTGTCAGTTTAGGTTGGTTTATTGATGTTTGTGATGAGTGCTAGTTATGCTTTTCTTGGGTTTTCTGTAAAATGTTGCAGAGGGCTTTGTGTTTTTTCACAGCTTGTCTAATTTCTGTCATTTAGGTTCAACAGTGGATTTTTAAAAAAAGCAAATAAACACGAGGGCCTTATTAGATTACTGCATAGGTGATCATCTCTTACCAGGCCACAATTTATTTAACAAATTTAACTCCAACTGAAATAATAAATAGCTTATTATATGTATTTCTTAAATAAGGAATGAAATAATGTTGCCATAATCAAAGCTAAAGGTCTAGTGTTTGTTCGCTATTATTTTTTGTTTGTTTGTTTGTTTCTTTTTAGACTTGGTTTAATCTTTTGTTTCTTTTGGCTGAGCAGCAAATAAAAACAGTTCTGTGTGAAAATATGTGGATACTTGAACCTTTTTTCTTATATCTACTTGTTTGTCATAGCAATTATTTATACTTCTGTAAATTAATTTACTGTAAAGTGAAGACTGAATTATTTTTTTTAATTTTGGAATTTCACAAATTTTTATGTTTCAAATTTGGTAAATGGCTAAAACATTGTATTTTTTGTATTTAGCTTTAGCTTAGCTTAGTATTTCTGATAATTAAAGTTGTTGAATTATTGTTTCTGTTTTTCTAATTTCTTACTGTTAATAAAATCTATCATGTCTTAAATTATCTAGATGACTGCCAAGTTTCCAGGCACTGCCATTGGAGCTCGGCCTTTGGTTTCATCCTTTGGGGTATGTACAATGAAACCAACCAGTTTAATAGCATGTGTGCCACAGAATTGCACATATTAATTCACTATTGAATAAAACAAGACACTGAAGATTTTTATTGATTATTTAGAAAATTATGCTCTTAAAGGTGTCAATTTATGTCAATGTTTGATAAATGAACACTTAAAGGTCAAGCTTCAATATATAAACCTAAAAACCACCAACCAGGCTAGAATTCAGATCTCTGATGCTGGAGTCCTCACCAAAACCAAGAAAGTGGACCACATCAGACCAGTTCTGTGGTCTTCACACTGGCTGCCCGTATGTCATAGGACAGATTTTTAAGTTCTGTTGCTGGTCTATAAAACTCTGTATGGATCAGGACCAAAATACATCGGAAACCCTTTGACCCAGTATGAACCTACCAGATCCAGAACCAGCATCCAGGTTGAAGACCCACCTGTTCTCAGCTGCATTTCAGTCAATTTCATTTTTAGTTACCTTTAGTTTATCGATCATTTATTCATCTTACATATCACCTAATCCAGTTCAGGACCACAGGCAAGCTGGAGCCTGTCCTAGTGTTTAGTAGGCGAGAGGCAGGTGCACCCGGTCAAGTCACCAGTCTGTAGACAGACAGACAGACAGACAGACACTCACTCACTCACTCACTCACTCACTCACTCACTCACTCACTCACTCACTCACTCACTCACTCACACTCTCTCTCTCTCTCTCTCTCTCTGGTTTTATTCGTTTTTATCTAATTTTATTTTTGCTTAAATGATGCTTCTTATTTTCCGTTTTACTGTCTCTGTAAAGCACCTGTTGTTGAATTGGACTTTACAAATAAACTAGTCTCACATTGTCTTAATGTTTACATGTTAAAGAGAGCCTGTAAAGGTAATACATGACCTTATCCGTCTTGTCCCTTCCAGACTCGGATGCCTTTGGCCTCCTCATTGGGAAGACCCATGACAGGTGCTGTTCAGGTAAAAGGCTTCATTCAAGTATAAATTTAATGATCTGCATGGTTTTTATTGTTTTTCTACTGCATTTTCTGCTTCCTATGTTATCGTGTACTGATATTCCTCTAATAACTTTTATTTATGTAGAGAATGGATTCTATTTTTTCTTTTGTTGACTAATTGAGAACTTACTAATTTAAAATACGGTTCCCGTTGTAATGTTCACGTTGGATTTTTTTGCTATGATATGAAGTCATTTCTCCTGTCAGAAGGAAGCTAATGACATAAGCTGTTATTGTATAATTATGGTATTTTTTCCCCGTGGGGCAGGAAGGGACAGCCCGACCAATGACGGCTGTCAGAGCGGCCGGCTACACCTCCTCCATGACACGTGGTGAGTTTAATCAGAAACACTTGCAGCTTTTCTAATTATCCACTCTTAACTTTTGATGTGATTTCCCACCTGGTGCGGTAAATTTATGTGTCTTTTCCTTCACATCAGACAGAACTGCAGCAATGACTCGTAGATCTAGTGTTATTATATATTATATATTATATTATATATTATAATTATAGCCGCTTTGATTTTGGGAGAGTTTATGCAGCTCTTTTTATGAGTGATATCATCCTCTATATTTCTATAATGCGTTTGACGGTAATCTCATAAACAATGCAGTACTCCTGGTATAAAGAGAACTCTTATTTTTAGGTTCCACCTTTGACCCTTTGGGCCAGTCCAGGGGCCCGGCCCCCCCGCTTGAAGCAAAGAATGAAGACACGTGAGTGTTTTTTAAAGTTAATTGTAGCTTTCACAGAGGAATACACCTGATTAGATGTATTTTTTTAGCCAGTTAAATGTTAAATGCCATTGATAATGTGCAAACCCACATATTTAGGAACACTGATAAATAAGCCGGGCTGGAAGGAAATGTATTTTCTCTGTTGATTACAAGTTTCTGACAAGAACAGATTTACCTTCAAGATGCAATGCCACATGTAGCAATGTTTGAGCTTTAACATTATCATTTGGTTTGTCTTCTTTCCCACAGGCCTGAAGAGAAGATCAAAATCCTGGAGAAGAAAGTAAATGACCTGATAGAGGAGAGCTGTATGGCTCACAGCGGGGGCTCCTTACAGCTGGTCAGCAAGTCATTATTCAGCAAACTAATACCTACTGTGTGGATTTACAGGCGGGATGCTTAACTCTCATCCTTTTGTTTCTTTTCTGTGACAACTTTTCATTTCCACCCATCTGCATATAAGATAAAGCTCCTCAGATCTTTGAATGAAATAAATAAAATAAATAATACCCAAGTAGCCAAACATATAATTAGTCACAGAAACTTTTAAATACCTATTTGGTTTAAATTAGTATTTATATATATATATATTTATTTATTACAAATAATTGAGTTAATGAAGTGCAAAATCTATTTTCTGCTCTTTCAAAAGGGATTAAGTACATTAATCTGATACTAACCTATTTTTGTAAATTATTTTGGATGTTTTTGTTTTTTTGTATCCATGTATATTTTGTTACAGGCTCTAGAGAAAGCCAAAGAGGCAGGGAGGAAAGAGCGAGCACTAGCTAGACAGAGAGAGCAATCCGGGAATATAGACCACATCAATTTGGACCTCACCTACTCAGTAAGTGCCGCTTTTATTAGTCTGCTGCTTCTTTCATCCATACTGATTATATAAATGATGACCCAGCTTGGAAGTATCATAAAAAAATAACCAAAAGAAGAAAAATCTAATTCCAATCTTCAGTCTCTGGGTATTAATCTGCATCTGTTTAGATTTAATTTAATCAACAAGGCGATTCTGCTTTACAGCCATTCAACATGTTTTTCTTTTATATCACAAAAATGTTCTGTTTTTTTTTAATTATGTTGCAAAAACAGATTAAAAGGGAAACTTTTCATTGAAATGCCTTCTGCTTTTTGCTTTTACTGAATTCTTTTGGCTCTAGAAAGAAGCCATGCCTTGTAACTGACTGTGACATTTGTCTTTTCGCATTGTAGGGAGAGATAGTAAAGCAAGGAGCATGTTTGACATCAGGAGCAGTGGGCTTATTCCCTCTGCTCAGCAAGCACGGCTTACAAACAGCAACAGTTTTTTCTGTAAATTGCATTTTGACTTAATTCCCTGTTTGGCTTTTGTTTTTATTAACATTAACTCTTCTTTTTAAATCTGAAATCATTTCCATGCTTCTGTTATTTACTAGGTTTTGCTCAACCTTGCCAACCAGTATGCAAACAATGACATGTACCCAGAGGCCCTGAACAGCTACCAGGTCATTGTGAAGAACAAGATGTTCAGTAATGCAGGTGAGGAGACCAACTCATCATGCATCTCGTGCATATTCCCAGCAGGAGGCTTTAAACTAAACCCACTGTCCTTTCAGGCCGGCTGAAAGTCAACATGGCCAACATCTATTTCAAACAGAAGAACTATCCGAAAGCCATCAAGTTCTACCGCATGGCACTCGATCAGATCTCCAACACCCACAAGGAAATGAGGATCAAGCTCATGCAGAATATCGGTGTGGTCTTTATCCGCATGGGTCAATATTCAGATGCGATAACGTCTTTCGAGCATATCATGAGCGAGAGTCCCAACATCAAGACGGGCTTCAACCTCATCCTGTGCTACTATGCCATCGGCGATAGAGAGAGAATGAAGAAAGCCTTTCAGAAGCTCATCTCTGTTCCCCTTGGCATTGATGATGAAGACAAGTACATCCCATCTAATGTGAGTCATTGTCTTATATCAGGAGTGTCCAAAGTTGGTCATCGAGGGCCTGTTCTCTGTTCCGACACTTCCATTAAATGAACACAAAAGCTAATTAAGTTCAGCATAACGACTGATTAACTCGGACACCCCTGTCTTATATGGTATACTAATAAACATGTAGAAACCAGCTTGTTCATATTAATAAAGTAGGATCAGTGATCACTTTTATTTCTGGACAAAAGCTTTTTTAAATGGCTGAAAGTGTTGTGTTAGTGATGGCAGAAAGGCTGTTTGTCTCTCCTAGCCCAACACTTACTGACAAGTTTTACATTTAAGCTTTTCAATATTCAAAATGACTCCAGAGTCTTTGCAGAGCTGTGTGGGGATGTTGCATTTAATGTCTCCCTGTAAAGCCTGTCCCTTGTTCTTCTTTAGGATGACACCAACACAAATATGGTGGTTGAGGCCATTAGGAGCGACAGGCTTCACCAGATGGAGAAAGATGTGTAAGAAAAATGACACACAGTACAGTAATATCTTATCTCATCAAACCGCAGAGACATTGTAACAAACCATCTTTCTTTTCATACCTTGTTTAATGTTCAAATGTCCTGGTTTAGCAAAGTCCTGGCAGAGAAGTACATCATGACTGCAGCCAAACTCATTGCTCCGGCCATCGAGACTTCGTTTGCAAGTGGATTTGACTGGTTTGTGACTGTTTCTTTTTGTTCATTTTAATGCTTTAATTCAGTCTTTTTTCAAAATTTGGTATTAAAATGGACTTAAAGAAAGAAGAAAGTTGATTCTTTACATATGTTTTTAATTTCCGTCACACTTCCAGTGACTCTCATTGCAGTAGTAAATGATGATAACGCTCTTGTACGCTCGCCTCTCATTCCTGCGACGCTTCAGTTTAAGTTCACATTCCCAGCAGAGTAATTCAGGATTTCAGTGTAGTTATACCACATATAGTTTACTGTCTAAGTATGACATGGATTCAGATATTTGCCTTACTTCAGTAACTCATTGAACGCCTTTTATATGAACTATTACCGAGCAAAAATCCACTTTGTATTTGCATTTATATTTAAATGATCCTATTTTGTAGTATAAAAACTGTTCATATCTGGTTGCTTTTGAAGGTGTGTGGACTTGGTAAAGAGTTCTGAGTATGTTGAGCTTGCCAATGATCTGGAAATCAACAAGGCGATCACTTACCTCAGACAGAAGGACTTTAACCAGGTGAGTGTGTGTGAGCATCATCAGGGTAAATGTCACTCTGGTCTGTGAGGTTCAGGGTCTCACAGGCTGCACAGCAGAGTGCTGGTGTTGTCTGTGTTTTATTTCGCAGTAGACTTAGCATCTTTAGCTAGCGAGGTTTTCTTATTACTTCATCAAGTCAAATCTTGTGGGTTTTTGTTTGATCTATTTCATAAAAAAGTGTTTCTGTAGAGCTCCATCCCATCACTGTGCATATACTATTAACCACCTTTCTTCTCATTAAGCTGTTTGATCAGACTTTACACTTTCCGCTTCTCATTGCCCTCCATCTTTGTGCTTTTCTCATTTCCTTCCCATCTGCATGGCTAAGGTTGAGGTATGTGTGCCTTCTTTTGCCATAATCACATTTAGATTGTGTTTTTGTTATTTCCCATCCTTTACTGTGAAAGCATGCCATTTAGCAAATGACTGCACTGCCAGCATGAGAAGCTGCTGCTGGGTGGTGCAGACGGGGAATAATGTACATTAAGATGTGTCAGAGGAGCTGCTATAGCTGATATTATGGGTTTCATGACCCTGAGTGACCATATTACTATATTACTGCAGCAGTGGTTTAGTTACCTCTCTGAACAGGCTCTACAGCTGATGCACGTGCATGGTCGCACTCTTTACAGGCAAGGGAGATGGTGGCGTAACCTGTGCATTTGTATTGGAGATGCTTGTTTGTCAGAATTATAACTTACACACAAATATTGCAAAAATAGAAACCCTATAGTTAGTATACATACATTTAACACACTGATTTGATTATAAATTGCTTCATTTAAGGGGGAAATGTGTTAAATCATTTGATGGCACGTGCTGTAGTTATGAGGAAGAACAGAGGTCGTCTTAGTGCTTCCCTCTTTTTGTCATCATGTGTGATCAGGCGGTGGAGACACTGAAGACATTTGAGAAAAAGGACAGCAGAGTGAAGAGCGCTGCAGCCACAAATCTGTCTTTCCTTTATTTTCTGGTAAGAATCTTTAACTACTAAATAAAAAATCATCTTATTGGTACCTAATATATAAGTAATGGCATACTGTGGTTACTTCCATTTGGATTTTATTATCTTCTACATAAAATAATGTCTGCTATCAAAGACCTTAACCCTTTATGGCCTGATGTTGCATATTTGATCCATAGTGTTTGTGAGACATGTTGCATCACTTTATGGCAGAAACTTCACTCATAATGTTGTTGTTTACCACATGATAC
>JBAMIG010000013.1:4237811-4257914 GCA_037177335.1 Kiunga ballochi | reverse complement strand
CCCATTGGCTGCTGGGATAGGCTCCAGCCCCCCCGCGACCCCGTTAGGGACAAAGCGGTAGAAAATGGATGGATGGATATTCTTCTATTTGTTTTCTTTTATATTCTATTTTTCAGTTTGTTTAATTTTCTCTATTCTCCATTACATTTTTTGTACCTATTACATCATAGTGTTTTCTGTTGGTCTGCCAAATAAGGTCGTGGACTTCCTGGTAATCAATTTTGTGAGTCGAATACATTTTCTGTTACCAATAAAATGTTTCTCTGCTGGGAGATTAGCGTATCACTGCTTTCAAGCTACAAACATGACGGAACAGGGTAGAGTTGAACTTCCTGTTACCTGGAGGGGGGCGGGGCTTGACATGCCTCATTCACATTTAAAGAAACAGAACAGGGTTATAAGGTGTGTGTAGAGCAAGAATAAGCAGTTCAGACCAAAGCATTGTGGTTCTACTTTATACAGACAATAAATGAATGATTTACATGTTAAAAGGAGGGATTTAAAAGCATCATCCTCTTTAGGCAAACAATAAAAACCCAAATTACAGCAGCAAATCTCAGAGAGCTAGTTTCTGAAAGCTGTATTTTATTATTTCACCATTCCTAGAGAGCAAACTGCTCCTCCTCCATTATGTTAAATGGTTTTTGTTGTCCAGCAGTTAAAACGCAGTACCAAATGGTCTCAGATTAATTGAAGTCTTGCCAAACGAGGACATTCCTTCAAACATTTCCTCCTAAACTCCCTCGACTGCTGCTTTAGTAGAATGCTTGGAGTCATTGTCCTGCTGAAACCTATACTTCCAGCTCAGTCTCAAATCTTTGCAAAGCTCAGACATCCTTTTATCCAAAGGTTTTCTGCATTTTAAATTATAACCTGCAATTTAAATGCAGGGAAAACCATTTCAGTGGTGGTACGTACTCCCACAGGTGACTATATACACATTTGTGCTAACCTCACAGACTCCTGAAGCTTCTGTTTGCCCTGCAGGACGCGGCTCTTTATCTCAAAGTCCTTCTTCATGGTTTACTGGACTGAAGAGTCTACACATGGAGCTCTTCTGCAGTACAGATCCACAGCAAAAACAGACACGTACACTGGCTCTGACACTGGAAAACTGGCCCATTAACAAATTTCAAATGAAATCCAGACAGATGGAGCTGCCAATGGCTGGAATAGCGACCTTGTGTTGAGCAGCTGCTTCCTGTAGCTGTTCATGCTTCACACTGCAAATACTACTG
This sequence comes from Kiunga ballochi, assembly GCA_037177335.1. Taxonomy (NCBI): domain Eukaryota; kingdom Metazoa; phylum Chordata; class Actinopteri; order Atheriniformes; family Pseudomugilidae; genus Kiunga; species Kiunga ballochi. Next base: position 4,256,676 of record JBAMIG010000013.1, on the reverse strand, counting down.
TTATTTGTCTGTATATTTATAAATTGAATTAGGTAACCCTCTTTCATTTTTTATTAGCTAATAGCTCAGAAAGCAGAACATGTAACTGGATCTGGTGAAATAAGCCAGTGCAGTCACTGGGAGAAGTTAAAAAATCTTACAGATTCAGTGTTTTTATGTCCCTCAATGCTAGTTTTAGTAAGAAAATTTAACCTTGATTTGTTTTATTTTCCTTTGCAAAACCAGAGGATGTCAAAGCAGGTGAGAGGCTGAAGATGACCAAACACAGTCGGTTCTCATGCGTTTCATTTCACAGAGCAGAAATCTAGCTGTGTTACGCTTCCCCGTCCTTTTGCTTCTCTGACTCATTTCTCTATCCTTACATTCACGCTGCTTCCTCTTTGCTGCACAGCACCTCAGACTGAGTTAAAACCATTCAGTCCACTGATGGACTCAGGGAGAGGTATGTCATACTATCATCATTAGAACAACTTCTGTGCTTATTAAAAGCTGTCTTTCTCTTTCTTTGGACAGTAGAGCATATATATATATATATATATATATATATATATATAAAATATATGTGTGTGTGTGTGTATATAATTTATATTTATTCCATTCCCAACACCTAAAACTGATCCAGAAATCTTCTGACAGGCAGTTGTTATATTGGCTTGTGTATAATGTTTGCATTGAGGGCTCTCACTGAGGAGGAGGAGTTGGGTTAACCAAAGCTCTTTCAGATATTTGAGCAAACCTCGAGCGCACCTGAGAATTTTCCATCTTCTCTGTAAAGTCTGCATGTTTGTAACTGTGTATGTTGTGGAAAAAATTCTGCAAAGGTTTACAGCTTTAACTGCAGATGTCTGTACTTCCACACATTCAGATGTGTCCTCTGGGAAAACCTCACCATGTGCGTGAAGCTGCTGTTTAATATCTGCTATGAAGAAATAAACTAGTTTAGGAGGATTTGATGCCGCTGTGTAATCAAGGAGGCTTACTGATGCTTTATGTTTTTATAGAATAGAAGTACTTTATTCATCCCTCATTGGAAAATTTGGATGTTGCAGCATCCGTGCTGCGTTCTCATAGAAATAAGCACAAAAACAATATTAAATGCAGATAGTATACACAAGACAGTTTAACAGTTGCATCGTCTTCGCTGTCTCTAGTCCCACAGTTATGAAAACAAAAATCTTCCTCCAAAAAAAAGGGGAAAACCAAGCGGGTGTGGGATGAGGGGGAAGCCTATTTTCCAGCAGAGGTTTCAGTTTGCTGGCAGTTTGCGATATTTGGGACCACAAGGTAGAATATCTGCCCGCTTTCCTGTTTTCCAGCTTTCTTTAGTCTCCAAGGCTACCTGGCAGCCAGATGTTGGTTCTGGTAATCCTGTCTGTCCCTCGGTGTGTCCATCATTCTGTCGGCCCAGTGGCCCAACTTGGACAGAGACTACATCCTGTGTCGAGACAAGCTGGGTCTGCTTTAAAAACTGAATTAACCAGGGTGTGTCTTCAAAGTACAATAAAAAAACATTGGTGTTCTGGAGAGGATTCACATGGTGCTGGGAAAAACTGGCACATGATTCAGTTCAAATCCAAGAAGCAAACAGAAGCGTTACGGGTCAGAACAAGTAAGAAGTATGAAAGATACTTTAAAATGTGTGTGTGTATGTGTGTGTGTTTTATGCAGACAGCAGCCACAGCAGCAGTAGCACTAAAGGAGAGCGTCTGAGCAACAAGATGAGGTCACTTCCTGGTTCCAATGAGCCCTACGAAGCCAGCAGCCCGAAAGAACTCGGTACGGACGTGTTTCAGTGCATCAACGGTTAAAACCTCGTAATGTCTTTTGTTGCATATTTCACCGTTTCTTTTATTCATTTATTTTTACCTAATTAATTCATCTCATTTAATCTCATTCATTATCATTTATTCTTTTTATTTGTTGTCATTAAATAATTTCATATTTAATTGTATTTTTATTAATTTTTTTTAATGAAAGTTTTTAAATAATTGTAAAAAAAAAAAAAAAAAAAGTTGTTACCTGAGTCTAAAATGATTAATACTTATTGTGTTTTTTATTTGGAGTGACTTTTGTTTAAGGCCATATAATCATACATATAACACGTTGTTATCCCAACGAGTTTGGATCGGTTGCTGCACCTCCACTGTGTTCATAAACTTTGAACAGTGAATCTTTTCAGCTCATTGCTGTTTTTTCTATGTGCAGATGCGTTCTACGTGGATCCACTGGGACCTCAGATGGACAGACCGAAGACAGGTGCCAAGAAGCGCATAGATGATGATGACTTTGCAGATGAAGAGCTGGGAGATGACCTGCTTCCAGAATAGAAACATCAACCTCTTCCTGTGCTGGATTAACACATTCTTACTTTCGTACCTTTTTGTGAGGCGAGTGCAGAATTTCAATATTTAACTCAAATAAAAAAAGGTGGAAAATCGTCTTCAGCTGTTAAACGGTCACAGGAACAGTAAAGCATGAAGCCGATATACAAACAAAGTACAAATCAATGTATTATTCGTGTTTTCCACTAGCAGAGGGGATGGTGTGGAAACGGCTGAGGAACAGTTTATCTGGTGGCAAACTGGAACATCATGAAACGGATGCCTAGTATGACATAAGATACATGTTATCATTTCTTATTCTGCAACAGAAACATGCAGTCTGAGTCCCCCTCAGACTGCTCACTGGGTCATTCAGCAGCATTTATACGTGCTAAGTCTCATCTCAGCAGGATTTCTGTGACATACGGCTGTTTACATAAAAGTCAGCTTTGTGAAACATCACTTCACATAAAGAACACATCAGTTTGGTATCATTAAGTCCTTGATATTCAGCACTTTTTAGGGAGGAAAACATCTTTATATCTTTAATGCATTTACTGTTTGTTACACTGTTTGGACATACATCTTATTGGGTTCAAAGCAAAATAGGGTTGAGTCCTGTTCTAAATTTTAACTGGACTGTAAAATAGAATATATATATATATGTATATATGTGTGTGTGTGTGTATCTGGACAAAAAGAGGAAACAATCTGTGTACCCGAGTAATCCCATCTAACCATTTTAGTTCATTTAAATGAATTTTAAATCTAGTTTTTATTTTCTTTATATATTTATCTATATTCTAATGAGTTATTAAAGATATATATTTTTACAAACAAAGTGACAGCTTCTTCTGTTAAAAACTATTCATATTCAGTGTAAACTCAGAGTCTAAAGGTTATTTAAGACTCGGTTTAACGAGGCGGGATCTGGTTTATCTTGAGCAGGAATGTGATGTGGTGTCAGGATCCAGCAGCAGAGCGCACTCAGCCAATAGTCTGACTTACCCACTCCATCTCATGAACACTCTACTCCAACCTCCACCTCTTTGCTAAGAGTTTCCAACGTGGATTTATCTGGCTGTGTCTCGGTTTGAAGGCACTTGGATGGCGCTTTACGCCGTTTCTCTGCGCCTAAACAGCTCCAACGGACTTTACGCATGCGCTGACTGTATAAAACCATCTGAACTTTATCACATTTTCCCTAAACGGGCTTCAGCAGAAGTAAATCCTACATCTTTTTACATTGGTGGTCATTATTCATGTCGACTTGGTGCCAAAATGTTTTGGGAACGTTTCCTGGCGACGCGCATGTGTCTCATTCCCAGTCAGGACTGTGGACAGTTTGTCAGCACTCGGGTCATAACGGAGGAAAGTAGCCGGTAAAGCCTGATTCTGCAAGTCGTTTTTGTGATCTAATCATATTGTTTTTCCTAAAGAGGATCGCAGCTCATACCTATTATTTCTCGGCGGACGCGTAATTTGGCACAGCAGACGCACCAAGCGGGAACGCAGCAATGTCGCGTCGGATCGTGGCCACCCTCCTCCTGCTACAGCTGCTAACGGTTTGGACGATCCAGGTCCGAAAGAAAGCCACCAGAACCCGGGCCTGTGTCGATCTGCCGGAGGAGATTTTGGAGCAGATGTTCGGACGGCTCTCGGTGGGAGTGATGAGCGCTTTTCATCACGCTCTGCAGTTGGAGCCGCAGGACAAACTCAACCTGACATGTTCGACCACCAGGCCGACCTTGGCCGACGGCAAGACTCGCCTCCCAGTAAACCTGCTCAGCATGTCCCCCTGGGCCTACAGGTATGAGCACGTGCGGGTTTTAATGACCTGATAATGAATATGGTTGCTTTCAGGACGCGTAACCGAGTACAGATGCCCCATGCTGGACTCCTATCCAAAAATGAGTCTATTGTGCTTAAATAACACAGATGCTTCAGCAAATTATAGTTAAATGATATAATTATTTAATCATTTTATTGAGTGTCTTTTAAAATGATTATTTTTCATAGCCTACATTTCCCCTAACAGATAAAATTTTAAATGATTTATTGGCCTCACACTTAAGGGACAAAATGATTTATTGTTTATTTCAACAGGACTGAATATTTATGTCCACTGTATATCATAATTCTGTGATTCTTTAAAGGGTAAAATATCATCTTGAAGTACTTGGACATTTTTGTCTGCAGTGGAGGAAAAAAAAAGACAACTCATCTGCAAAGTTAATTTTTTCAGGATCTCCCACAACCCAGCCAGATATCCCCGCTTCATCCCAGAGGCTTACTGCCTGTGTAGGGGCTGCTTGGTCGGCCCATATGGTGAGGAGAGCGACCGGTACCGCAGCACTCCAGTCTACGCTCCTTCAGTCATCCTCAAGAGAACAGGTTCCTGCGTCAGTGGACGCCACTCGTACTCAGAGAACTATATCTCCATTGCTGTGGGATGCACCTGTGTGCCAGTCTTGGAGAAGGAGCGCGATGGTCTGAGTAACCAGAGCCTGCAGAGAAGTGACCCTAAAGCCAGGCAGCTTTTCTCTGCACGCAAAAACGCATGAAGGAAACCTGACTGCAAGACCTGGAATGGTTTGTTCTTAACTGATGGATATGTTTTTCCCTTTAAATAAGTAATGTTTTATGCAACTCTCCCTTATTGGTTGAATAGCTACTAATAATTTCTATCGGGTGAGCAAGAGGATACTGAAATAGATTAAAACCTGATAATTTCCTGATCGATGCTTCAATGCTGCCACCTCCTGGTGTTCAAGTAGACACTTTGTTCCCTGTCTTGCAAAATCCAACCAAAAAGCGGGATTTTTGTTATTTAGAAGCACTTTTTATTGTTGCATTTAATTTTTATATCTACTAACTTTCCGCTCACATTGCATGGTGATTCTTAACCCTTTTCCTGCTTGCAGACACAGATTTAGACGATCTGTAAAAATGTTTTCCTCTTTAGAAACGTGTCAGCCATAAATCTGTTAGTGTACTTGGCCGGTATGCAAATGAGAATGCGTCCAGGACACCAGGATGATTGGCTGCCAGTCCTTGCCTCCGCCCTCACAAACACGCTTCCGGATTGGTGGATAACATCCCCAGCTCTTCCTCTATTGGCTATCTCACCCCCATTCTGCCCATCTGTGTCTGACCATGGTGTAATTTGTCATTTGACGAGGAAAAAAGAGATTTCCTGCTCTGAATCTAAAGTTTTTGTTATCATTTATTCAACATTTAGCATCTTCTCAGTTTCTCCAATCATTTTCTTAAGAAACAATTAAATATACAAGAAAAAAAACGTTTTTTCAGGTGCAGCAGAAAACATGTTTTGATAGGAAAAAACATCCCAACCTGAACAATGTAACAGGCTCATGTATAAATATCCACATCTCGTGAAGTTTCAGGTTTCTCCGTCCGTTTAAATACTTCTTAAATCCTGGTTCCTGGTGTAAATTCATCCCCAAGATTTAATTTCCTCCAGATGTTTATTTCTATTAGAAATTTTATTTAAACAGTCAAATAAGACAGGATGAGAATTCATTTTTAGAAGAGAAAAGGGGGTTGAAAGAGATCATTATGTGCTGTGTGTTTTTAAATTAACACTTTGTTTTGCTTGAAAAGCGATTTATAAATAAAGTTTCATTTGATTTGGAAGACTCCAGTATGGTGTTGCATCACATTTTAAGCCAGTCATTCAAAAAATATAAAGACTTTTCTTCTGTTTAACCTCATGACCAATGAAAACAGAGATCGTCCGGCTTTCTCGCCTCGCTTCTCTCCTCAGCATGCAGATGTTTTGCCTTTTTATCTCCTCGTTAAGACAACAAACGGGAAGGATAGTTGACAAAACATCGAAACTCGTTGGACAAGTTTTTGTTGTGTTTGGGCAGAAAGCTGCAGATTTTCACATCCAGCAGTTCTTTGGCGAGTTTCTCCATGATGGCTCCTGCAGAACAGACGGCACATAAAAACACGACACGAGCAGAGAAATAAAGCAGCTCCTGCTTATTTTTCCAACCTCATGATGAACAAAAGTACACGTAAAAACCATGTAATGCACGGTCCTTTCAGGAAAACCGCAGCGCCTCATCTCACCTGTGCAAAGCAGCACTTTGCCTCTGCTGAGGTATTTGATGGTCTGGGTCACTTTGTTCAGACACTCCTCAGACAGGTAAGGCGGGTCGGCCAGGACGATGTCGAAACTCTGCCGAGCCATGTCAGGGGGAAGAGACAGCGGATTATTGTAGTCGTAGAAGATGAATTCATGGCCGTACGTGGCAAAGCGACGGTCATACTCGAACACGACAGCAGACACCTGGTCCGAACCGTCCACCACACCTTGCTTCAGCTTCTGGTACACGCTGGGAGCGCTCAGACACGCTATCCTGGTGAGAAAGAAAACGTCTTTCCTAACGCCGCAATAATCTGATACGAGTTTAACTTATTTGCTCTCAGCTTTATTTGCATAACAGCAACTCATTGTTGATACAGTTTAATCCTATTTGTTGTAATCTGATTACACAAGTGATCAATAAATATTGCTTTAACAATGACTGAAAACCTTTAAAAGTTTCCTTTGCTAATATAACTTCATTTATGGATGCAGATAATGACATCAGTGTTACTCTGACTTTTAGTGACTCAATTTGAAATTTGACACTTTCAAACAGATTTTAGTTGTAATAAATTAATACTTTAAATTCTATATAAACAGGATATAAACAGATCGTTATTAAAAAACAAAATGAGTTGTTTGCAAGATGTTTCAAAATGCGCATTGTGAGAATTTTAACTAGTTAAACTAACTGAATGTGTTTTTGTAGGAAAGAGGCCAAGTTTTAAAACAACAACATAGATCATGAGATATGCACATTTTAATCTCCTGTGATTACTGGTATTTAGGTTTGAGTTATTTGTTTGTTTAAGTGTCACGTTGATAAGTTCTGTAGTGACAGTTTGTCATATGTGTGCAGAAATGATGCTGGTTAGGAGCAAAGTATGTCAGAGACTTCTTGACCCAGTATGAACCTACCAAACACTTTAGGTAATCTGGATCCGTTTTTTTAATCAGTTCAGTGACAGAACCTGACGTGGTGAAGCTGCATTCAGCTTCTATGCTCCACATGTCTGGAACAAAGTCCCAGAAAGCCTCAGATCAGCTGAAACATCCTGGTTGAAAACAGCTCTCAGCTGCATTTCAATAGTTTTTAATCTTAATCTTTTTTTAATTTTAGATTGAATTTTAAACTTGATTTGAAAACAAATATTTTAATCCATTTTTTTTCTTATTTTGCTTTGATTGTAAATTATACTCAAATACTTCAATGTCTCCATAAACCAAAATCACCCTGTGATGGAAAAGTTCTGTTCACATAAACTAGTGGTCTTTAGTAAAGAGTAGTGAGCACCAGGTTGATGCAATTCAACCTGTTTCAGCTTTAACAAAAACCAAAGTGGGATTAAATGCAAACCTCCAGTAAACTCAACACATCTGGGATTACAGTGTACTCCCAGTGTAGCTGCATAGTTTTACCTTCCTCCTTCTCCAGCTTCTCGTACCACCTCCTCTGCTAACCGTGCTGCAGTTTCGTCACTGTACCAGAACTGGCTCATCCGCTGACAGACACAAACACAGCCAGAGGTGCAAAACGTCTCATTATTTAGCTGAACAGAAACATTAAATATGTGGAATTGATCCGTTTTCTAATAGGGTAGGATTTCCAAAAGTTGTTCAGAAAGTGTGTTTACATTAAAAATGGTGGAAATTCATACCCAGTCCTCCTCCAAAGCTCCCACAGCAAACTGGCCTGACTGTGTCTGGCTGTGATCCGGACCAGTTCTGGTCTCACTGTAAAACTCCTGCAGGGCAGCCAGGGTGTGAGCAGACAGAGTGGGAACATCATCATCATCACTGTCACCCATGGCTGGTGGAGCAGAGGAAGATGATGAGGAGAATGAAACCAGTCCTCTAGAAATGATGCAGGGATTAACCTCTGATGGAGCTCAACACCTGAAAAATAAAATATATTGATTATGATATGTGACACCGTGGCGCACGGGCATTTAGCACACCTCGCTCCTTCGTGCAATTTCCAGCAGTCAAACTGACCCTGCTATAATATATATACTGGTAAAATGGTTAAATTAACTCCAGCTTGTACGTTTTTCAGTCTTTCTGGTGTATTCTTGGTCTGAGTCGAACGGCCAAAACAAAATTTTGTATGAATGACACATCGCAGTTTCTTAAAGCACATTGTGATTGCGTGGATAAAACTATATGGATGTAAAACAAAAGCTACCAAGCAGGTTTGAAAAACGCAACTGTTTGATTAACGCTCAGCGGGCCAAGAATAAGTAAAAGAAAATATACACACATTACCAAACCTGATGCCAAACGGGAATCTTCGCCGCTCTTGTCAACATGTGAGCGGTCGCAGGAAAATGACGTAATCAAGACGCCACAAATTCTCATTTTCCCGAGGGAGTAATCCTAAAGGGGTGTATGAATACTTTTGAAGACGATTGTACAGAAATAAAACAAACGGATACATCTGTAACTTTTCCGCCCATCAAGAAAAAGTTCTGACTCCACAACAGCAGAGTCGCTGCTTTCACGAATGACGAGTTGAACATGTCGTGCTGTGAGATAGCCAATAGAGAAGGCTTTGGGAATTTTTTCCACCAATCCGAAAGCGCATTAGTATGGGCGGAGGCAAGGAGTGCCAGCCAATCATCCCAGTGCGCTGGAGATACTTCATTTGCATATCAGCCCGGCGGACCCATCTGCTAACTGTCCTGTATGCTTCAGATATATCACGCTGGGCTCTAAAGAGATGCATGTAAAAATGAAAGGACACTTGCGGTTCTGAATTTTTAATGACTTAGTGACAACATTAAAATATCTCACTTGCAGAAAGTAACTTCCTTAAGCAAAATGTAAAGGTAATGTGCAGCGAACTATCGTATTTCAGAGAAGCTCCTCACAACCTCTCAACCCAACCGTTTATTACTGGTATCTTCATAAACCTTTGTTAGATGATGCTGGATTGGAAATTAGCATGCCAACTACGTTGCAAATTTTAACATTCATGAATCATGAAACATCTAAACTCAGAAGGTTTGAAAGCTTAAATAGGAAGAAAACTATGTAGCTTACATACCCGGGGAAACAAAAGGTTATTAAAGGAGTACAAGTAGTTGGACTTTTTCTAAATAAGAACATTTATTATGTAAAGCTGGCTTTTTGGAAGTGATGTAAATGTGAAAAACTAATATAAGTGTTTATGTATTACAGCAGTAGTAAAAATAATGCTTAAACCCTGTCAGTAAAAAGGCCACAAATGCTAATAATGTAAATAACATGGAGAGGTGACTAGAAAATAAAAATTTGGGATAACTTTAAGTCTAATAAAACTTCTAAAATGTGCACCAAACAGTCACTGATGAAGCTTTGCAAACAGAGTCTGGCAGACTAAACGATGCACTGTAAAACATAGGATAAATCACTTTATTATTAAAGTAAATAAAAGACATTACAGCAGAAACGGCACATGAAAAGGAAACTGCAGAGGCCAGGCCATTTTATACAATAACTTTATGTACAGCTTTACACTTCATTTAACAAAACAGCCATCTACAATAACTGGGATAGTGCTCTGAACCAGGAGGGTTCGCTCCAACATAATGCTTCAACAAGTGGCTCTGCTCCTTTTTATTTGGTTTATTGCTGTCCTTCACTTGTCTCTGCTGCAATCCAGTGTGATGAAGAGTCTTCATTGAGGATGTGCTGCTGTAGAAAAATACTACAGAGATTAACCTGCTAAAAGTCAGAGTCCTGATCATCTCTGGCATACTGTGTGAATGCAGGAGAGGGCAAAACCAGAAACAACCCAAAAAACAGAAAAATCAATACCAAACCAAAAGGTCATCACGGCGAAAGTTGCTCCCTGTTTATCTGAATACGGACATATTTTAACTCATACAACCCACTGCCAACCGGCATATAAAAACATTTCAGTCATCTTCTCTAATCTTTGAACATACATATCAGAAGGTTTCTGATTCAAAAATGTATTTTACATATATATATACACATACACATGTGTGTGTATATATATATACATATATATATATATATATATATATACATACATACATATATATATACATATATATATATATATACATACATATATATGTGTGTGTGTGTGTTCCTTTAGACACCCTTTAATGAAGCACAGTCTGGTTTTGGTTAATGTCACAAAAAAAACAAAAAAAACAACCCAGTCTATCTTCTGGTGTGTGGTTCAGTAACCTCAAAGACAGCCGGGTTGGCCATCCATCTGTCGTCATAGCAACGCTTTGTGCATGCGCGTTTGTGTGCATCCCCTGTAATCTTGGCGGATAGCAGGCACAGTCATTATTTGTTGTCAGTTGATGTATGACATGATTCAGTCAGTCATACACAAACACACACAGGACAATCAACAAAACAAAGGCACTCTGGGAAGGACTGGGATGACCCGTGCGATTGTGTGTGTGTGTGTTCAAGTGTGTGTTTGTCCATGCTGTGACAATGCTGAAAGAAGAAAAAGAAAATGGCCCCTCTGGTACGATCATATTACATCCAGAAGTTAAATAATGGCAACAAGTTGTGTCCTTTATGTGTGTGTGTGTGTGTGTGTGTGTAATCCAGAAGCCTTAAGACTTCTGTGGAGGAGGAGGAGGAAGAGGAGGACGACACCGACTGCTGCTCCGACTTTCGTCACGATGGTCGGCAGCCCTTTGCTTCGGCCTAATGGGGCGGGAACCTCTGACTGAGTCCGTCTGCTTAGCAGTTCAGTCTCCATGGTTACCACTACCACCATCATCGAGTCTGCCGATCGTGCTTGAGGTGTGGAGGGACAGATGAATGCAATGGACAGGGGGAGGGGGGCACATAAAAATTAGAGTTCCCAGGTGAAGACGGGGTAAACATTCAGCTGACAGACGGATCCCAGCAGGCGGAGAGCTCCTCTGAGACTTCCAGTCATCTCGTCTGCATTTATTTCCAGGGTTGAAGCAAAGGTCATCTTTGATTGGTTACCTTTCAGAACAATGAGCCATTCCAGGTCAGCTCTGGTTCCAGTGGTTATTTCACGCAGAGCAGGCCTCCCACATTAGCTACAAACTCCTCCAGGCTCTTGAGGAAGGCCACCTTCTGCTTGCGGTCCATGGTGGGCGGCGTGCTGCTCGCCGTCAGCTTGTTGAAGGCGTCGGCCAGCCGCTGGTAGATGACGGCGTCTCTCTGAGAGGAGAGCAAAGTCTCCACCAGCTCAGAGTACTCCGCCTAGCGGGAACATTTGCACTCTTATTCATGAATAAGTAAAACAACTTGTATATCATAAAGCACTTGGTGTTGCTGTGCAGGAAAGTGCTTTAGATTGAAACGTGATCATTGGAAACTTTACAGACTGTATCTGTGTTAGTTCCTCACCTGATGCAGGCACACCAGGGTGTAGAGCGCTTCCCCCGCTGCCACAGTCATCTCTGTGTTGTGTTTCTGCAGGACCAGCATGTCAAACACCAACTGGACAAAGAGGATGATGGGAAAATGAACTGAAATGCAAATCCTCTCCGGATCAACTCCCACTTGTTAGCGTTGTGGTATACCTTGAGGAAGTGCCGGGTGGCGATGAAGAGGGGAGAGTCCTTCTCCTGGTTTTTGGCGCACTGTTCAGCCAGAGGAGACAACGCCTCCAGACACAGCTGACTGATTTCTGAACTCATCCTGAAAAACGGAGGTTAAGGAGGCAAAACGCTCCAACAGCAGCAGCAGGACGTCAGATTAACGCTTTGATAATACAAGAAGTCCATTTGCTATTTTATTCATATTTAAAGTCAAACTTTTCAATTATGAACCCCATTTTTCCTTTTTCATTGATTTTCTGAGGCACATTTCCTCCTCATTTCATCTTTAATATAAAGAAAAACAAACATATTCCTAAAGGAGAGGAGAGAAAAGTCGGACAAAAGGTGTCAAGCTGACGGGATCACGGCGTCTTAGTTCGAACTCGGAGCGGGAGGATACGAGGTCATTCCCAGCTCTAGTGAGAACATGAGGCTCTTGAAGAGGTCTTCGGGCAGCTGGGGGATCTTTTCTGGAAAAATCTCACAGATGAAGGTGATGAGCTTGTAGTACTGGTTACACAGGGAGGGGAACTGGAAAAGAACGAGGCAACGTTGGAATGAGTCCACACAGCACTGCTGAAGGTTTGTTTAGACAAATCATGCTGATAGTTTTACCTTCAGCAAGTCCTGAGACATGAGAGGAAGAACAATGTTGACTCCATAAAGGACGACGTCCGCAGCTGAAACCGTCCGACTGGACGCCGGTGTTCCCTGGTCCTGGTTTCGAAAGACCTCGTCTGGGACGGACAGCAGTTTGGGACAGAGTTAAGAGTGTGTCTTCAGTGCTGATCACAGACAGAAAACAGAGAACTCACCTGTGTCGCTGAAGTCGATGAACTCTTTGGACAGCAGGTTTGTGAGCAGCTCCATGATGAGCAGCAGGTCCTGGTACTGGTCCTCCTCGGCGGTGGCGTCGCTTCGCTTCCTGCTCTGGTTGTTTTTAGAGTAGACCTGCAGCAGCGTTAGACAGGCTTCGTACAGCTTCATGGACTTAGTCTGAAAACAGAAATATGAGTTGTTGTTTTTTCACATCTTTACTCAGACCTGCAGGAATAATCATTTATATTCACCCCCCTCGTAAAGACACACAAGATTTTATAGGACATTTTTTATAAGACTCAAAATAAAAAGGAAAAAACTTGATCTGACTGCTTTTATACACATTTTACAGCCAGTTCAGTTTATTTAAATTATCTGGATATAAAATAAAAACAAATGAACCCAGACATGCTGTGTTCAGTTTTCCCGCATCTTATATCATAAATAATGTGCACAAAAAACATTATTTCATCTTTACTAATACATAACATGGTTAATCTGCATTAGTTTGAAACAAGACAGCTGAAAGGAAATGATGAGGTGAAAAGACAAATGGATGCTTTCCATTTTAAAGTCTTTGCAAAGTAAAAACATCAAAGCAGCAATTATAGGTGAATAATAAAAAAAATGAAATAAAAATAAAATAAAAAAAGAATAAATAATCAAGAAAATGTATTTAATTTGTACATTTAACACGCAGTTCTCACCTCTCCCAGGTAGCAGATCTGCTTGTGAGCTACTTCCACAAACACTTCGATGATCAGGTTGATTGTCTCCGGTGTGTTGCTGTAAACCTGGGAGAGAAAAATATCAATCCTCTGATCAGATTATTGGAATTAGTTCAGTTTTACTGGAAAACTCTTTTCAGATTTCTTGATTTCCAGCTATACGCAGCTTAAGGACAGCGTGTCCTCGTTGGGGTCCGTTCTTACATCCATGAGGCCGATGCAGCTGGACAGGAAGTCCATGAGGAAAGAGAAAAGCGAGACAACGTTGTCCATCTGTGTGGCCTCTGCGATGCCGCATAGCGCCTCCAATGTGGCGACTATTTCCTGTTTGACCGCCTCCTCCTGGCTGATCTGAGCAAAGTTCTCCTGGTTGATGAGGTTGAGAAAACGCTGCTGGAGAGGATGAAGCACCTGATGGACATAGTCACAGACACAGGACAAAAAGATATTCACATGTTACTGATGGACAAGAAAGAATTGGGCCGTTTTATTAGGAAACCAGTTATGCAGCAGAGGACAAACATTTTTACCAGTTTAGTTCAGACATGCCCACTGCATGAATCCAGTTCTCTTTGACACTAAATCTGTATGAATCTATTCAGAAATATATCTGTAGAAATAACTAGACACTAAAGACTGACATCAGATATAGTTTAGCTATTTTGCAACTAAAACAAATTGAATAAAAAAAAAAAAACTCAATAAAAAGTAAAAGACAATAGAAAAAGATGCACAAGATGCCTGAGATTAATATCATAGTAATACTTTCAATACATTTCTGATCTCAGCTCAGGTTTATATATATGTGTGCAGCCGAGCATGCTGGTCAGTGTGGAAGGACATGTCCAATCTGGGACATGAGTGATTAAAAATGGGAAAATATCCGGATCACCATCAGGATTTATAGTATTATATATCACTGTGAGATAAGAGCTGTTTCCAGCTTATCTGTATATAACTACATGAAAAAAGTTCATGTTGCTTGCTAAAAAAATGACATCATAGTTTCTATAAAATGTAACAGCATGATCCAGATTCAGGATATTCTGATGTGGAAAAGCAGGGTGTGGTCTGGGCTCCCTCAGTGCTTCTCTAGTGTCATCCTTTCATTAGGAGCATCAGATCAGAGGTAATGAAATCCACAGAGGAAGAAGTAGCTCCTTGTTTCAGAGCCGTGATGAAACGTTAACACAGAGGTGTGTCAGACGGCTCCTCTTCCTCCTCATGCAGAGTTCAGACCCAACAGCTGTAGAAAGCAGCAGCTGCTGTCTCACTCGTCCACTCCTGCAATTACTCTGGAGTCATTGTGGCTTTGCACCTCCATTTACTACTGTCAGCTTATTAGGACCAAAGACCACCAGGATCAAGATGAAGATCGTGTTATACACACAAGAGAACGGCTTAAAGGAGTGAATCATATCAATGTCCATCTCTGGATCAGACTGTAATTCTCCATCTGAACAGAATAGTTTTATGAGATAAAGACTAAAAGCAAAGTTAATGAAAACTAAAAAACTCTTCCATTTCTAATCATAAATATTTAAATAAACCTGAAAATGAAGAATATCTTAGGAACAACTGCTGCAGCATTAAATCATTGTAATAAAAAAAAAAAGCCTCAGAAAAATATGTATTAAACTGTCAAAACAAATAAAAGGAGCCCTTCCTGCTTGTTACCTCTGCCCAGTACTGCTGTTTGGTGTCAGAGTCCATGTGTGCGAAGCCTCCCAGAACCAGCGCTTTCATCAGGGATCTCTGCACAGAGCTGGACAGCAGGTGGAGCGGCGGGCTGCGGCTGGCAAACTGCTTGGCCAGGCTCCACCAGCTCTCGCACTGCACCACGATGTTGGCCCTGAACCGGCAGAGAGACATCGTGAGTCTCCTACAGCCTCGCTTCATTCAGTTCTGTTGCTAAACGTCACAAACCCAGTTCAGTGTGGAACCAGTTAAATAGCTTTTCTATGTTTTTCTAACCCTTTAGGCAACATTATTAAGATCCATTTCAAAGCTCATCAGGGTAAAAGAGGACATGCAACCACAGGGTTAGGGTTACTGACAGGTTAATGACCCCTCACCTCTCCCTCTTCTCTACTAGCGTCACCAGCAGCTCCACAGTGTCGTTGGCGAGGTCCGTCTCCGAGCTCCACACCGATAGGTTGTTAATCACCTTCTCCAGCAGATATCTCACGATCCACTGGGCGCCCTCTGTATCTGCACCAAACGCCGTGCTGAGGGGGATACTGATCTAAGAGGCAGGGGTAATAAAAAAATAAAAGGTGTCTGGATGTTATAAGGAAATGACTCCTCATGGAGTGAGCTGTGCAGGTCTGGGGAACTTCATACCTGCTCATAGAGCTTCTCATCCACCAGCAGGTACGTCTTGGCCCATCGCCTGAGGAACCACACAATGTCTTTTCCCATCTGCGGGCTCAGCAGCTCCGTTAAACTCGCTCTGGTCGCCCTGGATTCAACTTCTGATGTCCTTAAAACTGCTGACAGCAACCTGGGGCAGAGAAGCCCAGGAGTGTTACGGGGGATTGGAAGCTCAGATAAAGGGAATATGTTCAGTTTTAGATTCTGGTATAAACTTTATGTTCATGTCACTGATGAGATCATTATGCTTCCTTCTTTTCACCTCATTCTAAAAATCAGGCGTTTTCCCACAAACAGCTGAACGTCACAACAGGTCTGATATTAAAAGCAGGTTGTTAAAAGTAATTCCAGTAACTAAGTATAACTAGACAGAGTCCACCAGTGAGAGTACGAGAAGGACAATTTAATTTCTCAAAATTTGTTGTCAAATAACTCATTTGTAAAGTTATTTTGCAGTAACTTTTAGGCTTTAATCAGGCAACATATCTCTACAATTTTGTCCTCGTATTGAGTTTTTCCATATGAACAAAAAAAATACAAAACAAAAAGCCACCAATTAGGTTTTGGAGAAAATAGACATTTTATAATGAAACAATAGAGTATAATCTGTTACACAGTTTTATTTTTTATTTAATTTACTTAATTGAGTTATTACATTAATCAGCATCTCAGTGTAAATGAGCTAGAGTTAGCAAAATTGCTAATAGTTGCTAAAATGACACGTGTCTGCATGTTTACAATAACTTTTAAGTAACTTGCACATGTTTAACATATTAATCCTGATTGGGGAGGTATAACTATATTAGTTACCAGTATTTTTACAGTGTGAATTTATTGAAGAAAGCCTCCAGTAAAAGATGTATTATATGGGTTAGAATTTGAATAATCGTGTAGAAAGCAGGGCCGGTTGTCTTGTTCAAACCTTTAATAATGTAAAATCTAAAATGGAATATTTAAATCAGGTGCAGATTACGAGCTGCAATAAACAGGATTAAAACTATAATGACCGTTACCAGATATAGCAAACTCAACTCAATAATAGAAGAGCAAACCTTAACAGTTATCTTGCTGTTCCTGCATGTGTGCCTCACCATCTCAGGCCCACACACAGTTTATAAAAAGAACAGAGAGACAGAGAGCTTAACGCGGCTTACAGGAGGGTCCATCTAACCGGAGCACGGTGCAGTTTCACATTGTTTGCAGAAAACAAAACCGTGATGACATTTGCAGGCCCGGGGTCGGCCCTCCACTATTAGGAAACCCGATGCCGTCCGCCACTCGCCTCTGCAATCCTCTGTCGTCGCTGTCATCCCCTTCACACACATAAACATATGCTCCTCCACATAATGCACAATCTAGAAAACACAGCGGCACAATGACCTTCAGCAGACAATATGAGGGGCTGCTTTAGCGCTCTATTGTCGTCAGAGTGATTATCAAAACCCAGTGCGGCTGCCAGAACGGCTCCTCAGCTGCAGGCCGGACAGCGAATTATTGAAAAATAAATCTGATCGGAGAACAACCACTACACTTACACCTGCCATGCTTGCCTCAATTTAATAAGGAGTGTATTTTTGGTGCCATTATGGTGTCAGGCATACGGCTGGGTTGTTTCTTTGTTAAGTATGTGTGTGTGAATGATTTTAATAACAGCAGCAGAACAGTGTCATAATAAGAAAGTATCAATAAGCATCAACACTGAGCCATGCAGATCCTTTTAAAGCACAATCAGCATCCAGATACCGTGTCTTCAGGACAACCTCAGTGTCAGATTATGAAGCTAAAATGTTAAATAATAATGTATCAATAGATATGGCATCATAAAGACCAATCAGAACTAAATTCAGCATTAACAGAACCACAGCACAGCACACAATGTGCACACTGCACTGAAAACAAAACTATTCAGTAATGTCATGTTTTCCTTTATAAACAAGAACAGAGTAGAAAAAGTAGGAATGTGGTAGACTGCCTACTTGCTGCGTTTCTTTGCTTTATTTATGAACAAGATAAAAAAGAATCTACATAAAACCTTTAATATATTATGTAAAATAGGAACATATCCACATCTCCATGTTTTTTTCTATTTATAGGTATTTTATAAATGACCTGCAACTAACATGTAAACTAACTTAAATCGGTTCATTTTTAGGGCCACATCTGATTTACTGTTTTATTCCAGGCAAAATAGGCCATTAATTTTGTTCTTGTAAGACAGAGACAACAACCTTTATACGCGTTAATCTGTGAATGCTTTTGATTGGACATAACCGTCAATTTAAACCATTTAATTGGTATAAAGTTTGACAGGAGGTGGCCTCATCATAACCCGTCTGAGCTACAGCATAGTGATGTGTATGTGTATAGTTTCTATATATGGATTTTTAACCCCTGGATGGGATGTAGATGTCTGGAAAGGTTCTGCAGAGGTCCTAACAAGGAAGCTATTGATCACAATTAATCTAACATATTTACACATTATAAAACCCAAAAGGATGTGAAGGCACGACTGAAGAAAAGAAAGACAGGAGGGTGTAAGGTGAAAATGGTGATAATGGTGATGGTAAAACTGCAATAAATGATCCATTATGGTAATTGTTTCAGGCAGACTAAGGCATAACCCACATGTATCTGTATTAATGAAGGCTACACTCCACTTTCAGGATGTCCAACATCTAACCACATTAATTACATCCCCATAAATACACCTGAGATTAACAACATGCATGTCTTATTGCCATTATTATTTATTTTATTCTATTCTACAGGCATGTAGCAGACGCTTTTATCCAAAGCGTTGTACATCAGAGAATAAAACAACACGAGCATGAAATCAAACAACAGGGAACAGCATAGATAAGTACCAGACTGCTGCAAGCCTGGTTGGACACAGCTATTGTCTTGTAGGACACAGATGTTGTCCTGAAGTGCTAAAAATCCTTTAAAGAATAT
>JBAMIG010000013.1:4206602-4237711 GCA_037177335.1 Kiunga ballochi | reverse complement strand
TGGACACATCTATTTTCTTGTAGGACATAGATGTTGTCCTGGAGGGCTAAAAATCCTTTAAAGAATATATATATATATATATATATATATATATATTTACCATTCGTCTAGGTCATTTTAATGCAACTCTCTTCAGAGTCTTTTTGAAGGACATCCCTCTGTTTCTTTACCTTATTATATTTTATAAGCAGAGGCTTTGCCTTGTAATAACCGTAGTGACAGCTTTATTAAGTAGTTTTATCATACGTGTGCATATTTAAAGGAGTTAAAGACTTTGTCATGCAGAGAAGAATGCATCACAAGCTGCACTCAAAGCACATTAAACTATATCTGCGCTTAGTGTGACTGTTTCACTGGGTGCACATTGGGACCGTGTTGCTGTTGGATAAACTTCCTTTAGATTTATGGGACAATAACAGAGACTACACTTGGAAGGTAAGCTAGCTCTGGACACTGAGGGAATCTATTCTGGGAGAGTTTTATGGGGAGCCAACTGTTTGGTGAGGAAAACTGTCACAACACAGGACTGCTGGGCGGAAAGAAGAACCATCTGTTTCAATAGACAATCTATACATTTGCAACTGGGTGGACGTGGGTAAATGACTTATTCAGAGTAAAAAAACAGATTTAAAATCCATGCTTCAAAAAAACAAGCTTTGCATAATCTGGGAGCTAAAATGTTTATGCATGCACAATGTGAGTTATACAACTTATAAAGGTCTCAGTCAAACAAAGACCCCCAAACCTGCAAAAGCCCTGAAATCTGCAGCACATGTTCGCTACATTCAGCTTCATGTTGACCAATTATAATCAACAAGCAGGTTATCAGCCTATTCAGAAATGATGCAACATGCACACTTTGCTTCAGAAGCTCGTTTTCAGAGGAGTCATTTTGCATCATTTTCAGCTACAAATAACCAGTTAATATAAAAAATCCAGCAAACAGAAGTGCAGAATAAATTATAGGGATACATTTTAAAGGAATAACCTGCCAAATGCTTTGGTTAATATTATGTTTATAGTTTATTCTGAGAAATAAAGTTTTAAATGAGATTACCAAGGTTTCGAGACAATCATCAGGTTTTGGGAGGTCATTTTAAACAAAGCTGCAGGACTGTGTGCACTCATTTAAGTGACATACATTCCTACATTTATTAGTTAAATCAGTAAATAATTTTGAGGAAATGGCCAAAAACGATTTTATATTTAATGATTATCAGCTCTGCAGCAGCTAAATCACAGCCAAACTTTGAGCTGTTCAAGCAGCTTAAGTCATCTCTAGCTCAGGGAAAATGGACCAATGTGGGCTTTATTCTAGTCTTTTTCAGCTTTAAAGGTTTATTCAGTGGAGGAGTTATACTGCATACCTCATATATACAAGCAGTGGAACCAGCTGCCCAACACATGACCACTAACGTCTCTCTGGCAGGAATGTTACTACTTTACCCCACAGAGACGTTTGTTGCTGTATTAATGATGAAACTACTACCCATGTAACTCTCCACTGCTTCTGAAGTCAACTGGTTGGACCTCTTTTTAAACTATGAGGGGACGTTCACATGGCGGCAAAGATGTGTAAAACCAAAGTATTTTAGCAATCTGCCCTTTCATCCACACAAAACCAGGGATCAGTCACCATGAAACCGATAACGTCGGATTCCAGGTGCCAAAGTCCTGACATGTTTTACATGATACAGGGAGCAAGCAGATATGGAGAACAGCACATGTCAGATGTAGCATGACTGTTATACAAACTTCCTGTTACGCACCTTTATCTGCACATGTGCTACGTCTTGTTCTAGCTTTGGAGCATTTGGACATAGTTTTATAATTCAGCCTTAATGGAGCTCTAAACAGGAAAAAAAATGACCAAACCTGCCACTTACCAAATCCATCTACCTCATCAGATCAATATATTACCAGTTAAACCAGAATGTTCAGACATAATAACCATTTTTATAACACATTATGGAGAGGGTGAGCCACAGTTCCCTTTTCTCTCCATATAAAACTCTAACAAACAGAAATAGTACCTGATGACGGAGTCTGTACGGTTGCAGCCCGGTATAGAGGAAGCCTTTTCCCCCGGCGAGCCGAGGATCTGCAGTGTTGTGTTTATATCCACTTCTGTTGAGTGTTTGATGGAGAAATCCATCACCTCAGAGGGGATCAGTGGGGTTTCACCCTGAGGATCATCTGCAAGTAGATAACCTGGAGACAGAAAGGAAATAAGACGATATAATTAGAAATACATTTACACACTTACACACACACACACACGTTTTAAAGAAACGCCACAGCTTAAGAAAAAAAAAACAACAGTTTTTACTTTGTTTTCTGTGATAACAGTTTGACTTTAGGTTTTAATTTAGCTTTGAAAACCAGTGACGAACATTTCTGTGAGCTATTTAATAAACCAAATCATATAAATAAATTCAATTATTTCACAGCATTCAGCTTTCCAGATAGCAGATTAAATTTAACATTTCTAAACAACAGTGTGTGACTATTGTTATATTTTTAACCAAACACACTAAGTTTTATTGTAACCAACTAAAAAATAAATGACGAAGCGTCTGCTTTTTGGAGGAGTAACACATTAATTTAAAGAGTAAAATAGAGAGAAATCCACCAAATCGTCTTGCATAGCTTTAATGATGCAGACAATATTTTACTCATGCAAAGCCACAGAAGTGGGTGGAGTTAACTTGCTATGTCTTACAGACTTTATATGAGACCAAATGTGAAATAAATTTCCCTGGAAAAGCCATTTGTGAGCATGATAAAAGTCATTTCTTCTGCCTTTAAAAGTCAGTTCAAAGTGCCTCCAGTGCTGCATCTGCATTTCATTTTCATTTATGTGAAAAAGGAAACTGAATTCTTTGCAGACAAACAGCTGAAAGTCGAGCGGTCCCAGTCTGCCTCCTAATGTTTCCGCTTAGCTGCTGACCTGAGACCAGGATGAGCCAGTGGATGTCCTCATAGAGGTCATCCAGGACTTTCCGATCCACAGATCCCAGATCAGACGAGGCCATGAGATGCTGCTGGGTCCGCTGGAGTTGGCCATGCAGTCGGTTTACCCGGTCCTCCAGCAGGCTGCAGATTGATTAGAGAAGAAAAAAGCCACTAATGTTAGGGTGACAATTTAATTATCCTGATACATTGAATCTGCAACCAGGATGTTATTGGAATAAGTTTAATACTGACTATATTTAAGATCCATCATTAGTGGAGTAGGATTAAGGTAAGCCATTAGATGTTGTGCACTTACCTTGTGAGCAGGGGGATACAATGGTCTGCAGCCACACGACCCATCATGCCAATACTCGACAGCTGGTCTGAGAACAGTTCTCTGTCATCTTCCTGCAGCTCATTGATTTCCTCCTCATCGTGAGACGATATGCCGTTCACTGACTGGTTCAGAGGGAAAAACAGAGGAATTATACAGCCGTGAGAGGAAAATCATCCACATCAATGAAGAGTACAGAATGCTTTGTGTATTATTTCTGCTCTCTGAAGAAGAGGAAGAGCGTACAACAAACGAATAATGCAGAAAGGGAAGACTTACCAGGTTGCGCGTGCCATCAGGAGCAGCAAGGTGACACTGGATGTACGAGTTGAAGACCTGGATCGCTGGCTGGACGAAGCAGCCGCGAGGAAAGTGCTCGTCGTCCTGTACAAGCGTCAACCATGACTCCAGTAGTTTGTCGTAAGCCTCCATGTAAACCATGTCGTCCTTATCCAGCTGAGAGAGTGTATGTATGTGAATATGCTGCGACAGCACAAAACAGCTATAAAGCAGTGTGAGCTCGTTTTTAAATAGCTTTGTTTTGTTTTTTAATCATGTAAAGATCTCTGTGTTGACCTTGGCATGAAAAGTGCTTTATAAATAAAAGCAGATTAAACTATTTTTACTCACCACCTCCTCCAGGGCGGCGCTGCGCCCAAACGAGCAGGTAAGCAGCGTTAGGCAGTTGATGAAAGAGGTGAAGAGGTCGCTAGGCAACGCCGTTAAAATGCTCCGTGGGAACATGGTGATCAAATTAGAGATGATGTTGGAGATGCCCACTGCCTCCGAGTCTTCTATCTCAATCCTGAGAACGCAAACAATGAGGAGAAATCTTCATATCTAGATGCATATAACTATTTATAAATAATGTATTTTTAATTAAAGCCATGCTTTGATCTGAGGTGGAACAGCATCCACTTCTCGGGGCGAAGCCTGAACTGGTGTCACTTTCTCCATCCACCCACTGGTAGAAAGATTCATCTTTAACCAGCATGACCCCTGAACAGTTTTCCACAGCTGCATTTGAGATCCTCTTTATGGTCTCTTAGGCTCATGGTAAAGAATAAAACATTCAAGTTGAAAGAAAAACTGTGAATCTGAAAGAGAACTTTTATCATCTGCCCAGACCATGAAGCATAAAGTGACATATGGAAACAGTGTGCACACACACTCAACTCTAAAACCAGATTGTAATCTGATTTTTTACCATCTAAGCAGAGCTTCCACAGACTAATACAGGATAACAACACAATGCAACAAGGAAGAGCTTTAATTATTAGATTAAAAATCTACTTGTACTTTTACGAGCAAGTGTTTTTCTTTTGAACGTGTATTATCATGACCTCCCTCCATCTTTCTATGCTGTTTTATTTCAAACAGTTTACGCTTGCACAGAGATATGCGTCTGCTCTCCTTTTAATCTCCTCAAAGTATTTTTGGGACCCATAATCAACACAGAAACAGTGCTCAGGGCTCACGCTGCATGCTGATTGGTTGTAAAAAGGATACTAAAATACTAAAATAAACAGCATATATGAAATGTGCTACCGTCTTAATTAGTTTAAAGCTAAAGGACAAAAAAACGTAGCAACACAACAAAGAGCAGCTCACATTTAGATTGTTGCACGTACTCCTGAGACTGCCCCAAACGGCAGCAATACTCTATAAGTATGTTGATTTTAGTGCAGAAGTTGCAATGTGGGCTAATAAGAAAACAAGGTTGGCATTAAATAAGTTTAAGGCTGGAAAAATGTTTAAAGTGCTTTTAGTGTAGTGTGTAAAAAAATAATTTCTCCAATTTCAGAGGATTTTCAGGCCTTTGAAAGGAGCTATACACAACATTGAGTATACAGAGGAGAAAATGGGAGGTTTGGGTTAATTGCATTTTAATTTGAAGCATGTTAAAGTTACATAATCTTACTGGATTGTCACCAATTTGACCTGTGATTTACTGTTTTGTGTCCCTCTCCTCATCCAAACTCACATGACCATATGGTATAATAACCCGCATCGCTTGAGATGAAGAGGTACCTTTTAATTCTGCGTTTAAAGAGTCATTTTTATTTTTGTCACACAGTTTACAGAAAAAGTTTTTATAAGACTTGTAATGCTCACCCAATCTAACGTTTTAAACCCAGAGGTTTACAGGTGACCACAGAAGTACCACCTCCCCATTAATGTTCCTATGGAGACTAAAATATCTCCTCCAGGACTTTGATTAGTTCCTAGAACTCACTTCATTTCTACAGATTCTTGAGATGGAAATGAAAAAAAAAAAAACGCAGCTTACCTGAATATGATGATAAATAAAAATAGTAAAGTTACCAAAGTGGCTGCAGTAACAGATGCCAGCATCACTTAAACTGCAAGTTGTACAAACAGAAAGTCTGGACAGGCAGAGTGGTGTCAGCAACAATAACTCATTATCTACTAACAACATAGCCTGTCAGCATCAATAACCTGTAAAAACCAAACGGGACTTAAAGTGGAGTGAAGATAAACAAAAAAAAAAGCACAAAATAAAGCTATTAAAGAAAGAAAAACTACCAGAAAATGCTCCCTTTACCCCCACAAAACATTAAAATACTCTATAAAAGAATAAACTTACTAAACAGGGATTTATGGAATATTTTTATGCATGTAAACCTAAATAATTACAAACATATAAAAAAAGATTTGGTATTAAAAAACTGCTAAAAGTACGCACTGAGCAAACCTAAAGTTTCAAAAAGGCTCAGTTTAGGGAGCCATCAATCCAATAGCTTAAATAAATGGCTGCATGAATTTGACAAACTGTCTTTGTAGAAATGAAATGAACCCCTGAAGCTTTTTGTGTGAGGCTGCTTTTATGCGAGAGCCAACAACCCTGTTCACAAGCAGTCCAGCCACAGAGAAACGTGCTGTTCAGAGGCCTTTCTAAACCCTATCAGATGGGCTAAATTGCGAGCAGGACTGTTCCATCACTGCAGATCGGCCATCTCTCTCTGCATGGTTTTACGATGAGGCAACTGGAAAAACGCTCCAAAAATAGGTGATTACAGACACGGGAGAGCAGGGAAACGAGACGGAGGAAGAAGAGCTGAGAGGAAGACCCCTTTTAGTATGACTTTATTTATACAAACCATTATTAAATCAAATCGGAGCCCATTGCTGACAGACACCTCCATTAATGAACTGATAATTCATTTGCACACAAACATTTATTCTTGTGAGTAAAAAAAAAAAACGTCTAAAATCTCTTTAAATTGAAGGTAAGTGCTATAAAAAAGACCACAACATGACACCTGTGACTGAAACACTCGTACCATGATCACTGACCTGCAGATGCACCGTGCAGTTAAACCCGAAGCGAGTGGATAAAAAGAAAACACTGCAGTTCTAAACAGCTTAACTGAAGCTCATCGCAATATTTTTAATGTTATTGAAAATTAAACAGATTTATCTTACATACAACACAAATACAAACTGCCAAATTAAACTGTTTTTACATTTCAGCAACGTTCAAGGTGTAAAAGACAAAAATGTCCCTAATAAAACAGGAAGACACGCATCATCAGGATTAGTTTGATTGTTTAGAAACAGCTTTATACTCATTAACTAATCAGTCCAATTATACACGTGATGAAGAGGAGCAGCTTTGAAAGGGACAGAAAAGTAGCAGGTTTCCTGTCAATTAGAGAAAAAAAAAGTAGTCCTGGACTGGAACCCAGTGGAAAGGTAAAGATAGGACTAATGGGGTCTGTTCCTAAAGTCGTGGTGAAATGTAACGCAGACTCTTTATAAGCTACACTGTATTTTATTCACATATTATATTCAGATTCAGAGGATTTTAACATTTACATAGTTAAAAAAAAATCCTGCTACTCTGTTGGTTTTGCATGGACTTATTATTTTAACCATTAAACAAAAAAGACTGATAAGCTAATGTGACTGCAAACATTTTCTCAACACATTTTATTCATTTTGAAAATCAGTCTGAGAAAAACACCAGAAAATACTACATTCCCCACAAAACAACGGGCATAATGCAATAAAGAAACGCTGACTATAGCAACTATCTGTGAGACCAAAATACACCTTCTCTCTTCCATCTCATCCTGCTGATAAAAAAACATAACTAATCTCAAACAAACCAGATGTGTTCAATCAACACTCTCTGGCGGGTGACAGTCATACACCTTTGTGAAGCTCAGCTGAAGATTCACATAAACTGCTAACAAGCAAGGGACACATGAGACTGATGGAGGGACCCTTTGTCTCCTCACAGCCATCCACCCCAATTTAAATGTATGCCAGTGAAATGACAGCAGCCATTAATCCAGATTAAACAGTAATCTGGTTAAATATACAGTGGACTCAATGTGCAGCTACAGGCCCTGGTTAGCAGGAAGGGGATTGATTCAATTTGAAGGTGAAAACAGGCTGCAGGTTATTCTGGTAATGACATTTTGGAGATTTCCAGATCATTCTGCTGGACAAATGGTTCAAAACAAGAGCTGTGTTGTTTCTAATGGGAGCTCTCCACAGTTTACAGGAGGTGGCAGGGAACAGCTGAAATAGAGAAAGAAAAGGTGGAGTAGTGAAGAGAATTGGCTCTGAGCAGAACTTCAGGGATGAAATAGAAAAATGTCACCTCACATGCTTAGAATGTCATCTCTGTATCTGGCAGAACGGTGGAGTGCTTACACCCAGCAGAAGTCTGCCATTTTGATGCATCTTGTACTTTTATGATGAAGAACACACTACTGAGCTGAACAAGAAGCAGCTCTTATTTGCATCAACAACCAAATCAACTCAAGCACACAAAACTCAAAGTTTATTTTTCCATACGTTACGTTTTTTAAAAATTATTTCACCAGTAAAGTTGTGTTTCTGCTTCATTGTGACGTCGCACAAAAAGCTGAACAACACAAACCTTCTGTGAGTTGTGTACATCAGATCACAGCTTGGAGTTCCTGCCTGAGGTTTACCACAAAGATCCCAACCACAGCTTTGCTGCACGCCCCCTCACACCTGGTTTCATGCTCCACTTTTCCACAGTTGTTTTTGGAAACAGGTTGGCCTCTCGCTGTCATATACTATCTGGAAAATACCATCTAAAGATATCATGTTACTGATAATCCATCAGGATTTTAATCATAATTTCTGCAAATCTTTTGAAGAAGGATGTTTTTTAAAATTATATTTACATTTTAGTCATTTACTTCCTCGACCAGCTGAACTTAACTCTTTCATAAGTTAAAATATAACTCATATGTATTAACCATATCATAATTGAATATAAATCACATTTTAATCATTTAAAAGCTTAAAAAAATTCAAATAAATTCCCAAACCACAAATAATCATTTAATATTTTGATTTGAATAGATAAAACAGTTTTTATTAGTCTCTATAAAAGATCAATATCACCTGCTGCATTGAAAATCACATTAATGTAATTTGATGTTTGTGAATCTTTATAGCAAAACATCCAGACTGTTTTGCGTGAAGCCAAAAGCATTTTAATAGCCGTTTGGCAGCACTTTGAGCTGGAACGGAGAAATAGTCCACTTCAGTTTTATTACAGGGTCAGCTTGGAATCTGATTAAACAACAACTGTTGATTGATACACAAAACCCAAACTGAACTCCATATTTACCAGTTTAAGTGTTCGCTAGTGTTGGTTTTGGTCCTCTATAGCTGTAAACAGTATCTCATAAGGGCATAATTTCATCTACTTCAGTATAAATGTGGTTTTAGAGGCATCTGGCAAACAGAAACCTCTGGTTACTTTATTTGTTATTAAACTGGAAGACAGTTTCCCATGATGGAATGGGGACATTAAAACAAAGACTCAACAAGCAATTACTTCCTGTAAATAAAGCTGAAACGGTCCAGTATGAGTCACACTACTGTTGATGTTGGCATAAAACTTGTTGAGTCTCTAAATTGAAGAAACATAAAATCCTTGGCAAACAACAAGGAGATCAACAGATAAGGTCTGTGTCAGAGATAATGCAGCACAATGTGCATCTAATGTTGCACAATGCAATGTATTCACTTGAATTTCATTTAGAATAAATATGCATGATGCAGGTTTGCAACCTTTACAAATGAGTCTTAGTAGAGACCTTTACCCAACGCCTCCATCCCCTTTTGTGGTATTGTAAAATGATGAAGCTGCTTTTTATTTAGCAAGCTTAAATGACTTGGCCAAGCTTATTTAAGGTCTCACTCATCATACTGGTGGAAATAAAAGCTGAATAAACTCTGTTAATTTATTGGCTGTCTCACACGTCTTTGCCAATTTGAAACTTCCCTGCCATCAACCTCAATAGACAACTTGCAAATAGAAAGCCAGCTTGCCCGGGTGCATGAGTCAAACTCAAAAGGTGCTCTCAGCTATAACAATGTTTGGCAGCCAGTCACTGTGCATAAGGAGAGAGGGGTCATATAAAAAGAGAAAACTTTAACAAAGTTCTGAAACACATTAATCAGCCCTGAAAGACGTAGGGACAAAGAGATAATGCTCTCTAAGGAGTCTATGATATAAGATTTACTAACTAAACCAGCACAAATCCCACCATTTAAATGTAATAAAAAGCATAAATACCACAAAGAACGGCACAAAATATAAATTAATTTCTTAAATAGAGTGAAAAAAGTAGTTTTAAGTTAAGAATTTAATAAAAAACATTTCCAAAAAGCAAATGTCCATTTGCACCGTGCAGGCAGGAGAGTACACGTTCCCCTAATAAATGAAGGAATTTGCCTTATATAAATATAAAGACTTGCACAATAAACACTTCTCACTGCATGTTCACACAGAGAATTAATCCATGGCTGTTTAAGACGGACAGAACGGCGTTCCCATTGCACAGAAAAAGAGCGCAGCAGCAGCAGTATCTATTTATGTGTGCACGCTTTGAATGTCTCTGCAGAGGTAAACTAATAACGCTTTCATTGTTAAGGAGAGTTTGCAGGAGTGCCCAAGTGTAGCCCCTCGGATCTACAATTTTGCAGCTTTTAGAAGCAACTTAAATGGCTAAATACCTCTGCAGAGTTTAAATGACATGTGTTTGAAAGAATTCAGCCGTTTGATTCAGGTGTGTTAGAAAAAAGATGCTGTAAAACGAATAAGATGTTGAGGACCAGAAGTGGGCACCGCTAACCTAAAGGGTTAAATTAGCTAAACAAAAAAGCAGGAGTATAAGATAAATGCATCTTTTAGAACATGTGATCAAATATTTCTGATAATTAAAGTGATGAAAACTAACCTGTTCCAGGATTTTTAAATAATCAGTCTAAAAATACACGTAAATTTCCTCCAAATCTCGTCAAACTTGGCTGAAATAGCAACACTGACAAAACAAACCAGGATGTCAGGAGGAGAGTGCGTGCATGGTCTAAAAAGGAAAAAGCCATTTATAAACCGAGCGTCTCCTCAAACTGTAACGATTAAAAATGTACAAGTCGCAAAATTACCGCCGCTGCTTCTGTCAGTCACACTGACTACTAATCCTGTATCTGGTGTGAAAACTGTACCAACACGGACCGACACAGTGACAGACTTACCCGTTAATCATGCTGAGCAGGCCCTCCACCATGTGTGCCAGGTAAGACACCTGGGCGCTCTCGTCGGGAAAGACGGGCCCGTGCATGGAGGCTAGCTGGGCCAGGCACTGAAGGGAGTCCTGGGCCATGTCGGAGTCCTCGCGAATCTTCCTGTGGACCTGAACAGGAGACACGCTTCCAGTTATTCCAGTCTGTGTTTAAGGTATTAAAAGGAATCAAACCACGTAGAGAAAATGTCACCTTTAACAGATTATCATTTTGTGTGTCAAAGGAATCAAAAGTGTGTTGAATGCACATGTGAGCACCTGCACAACAAACTATCTGACATATTCATGAAATATTATTTTATAGGCTAAAAGACAAACACTGGGGAAATGTTTATCAGATCCAAATTATTTTTGTGCATTTTGCCGCTTCACTAATATGATTTTTAAACATTTTTACAAGGTATTTATCATGAAAAAGTAAAGAAATGAATCTTTGAAGGCTCTAGAGAATCACAATTCTACACTCCCTACTTAATGGCTGTCCAGTTCTATGATAAATATGATCTAATTCTTTCTTTCAATGCCAGAAAAAAAATTATGAGTAGCTAATAAATTGCTCATCACTTAAACTATATTGCAATGTTATTCTGAAACTGGTAGCATGAAGGTTAGGAATAAACAGAAATAAATACAGTTATTCATCATTTAATGTCCGCTCAGACAGAGTCTGTACTTCCCTTTCATTTACAGTCACCATAACTCCTCGCCTGCCTTTTTAATCTGTGTGCGACAGAAAAACAACATACGGGAGATCTGTGTTTGAGATGACAGCTATTAGGGAAATAAAAACCCATCAACAAAGTGAATAAACATCAGGTTAAACGAGGGGGAAAAAGCAGCACATTCACTGTTCATGTCTGAAACTTAGGTCGACATATCTGAGTGACGATGATGAGCTACTCTGCTGCTGATAGCAATGAAACTGCTTTCAGCCTGCGACGTTAGCAGCTTGTGACGACATAAACATCTAAACGTTCATCACCAAAACAAAGATCCTAAAGCAAAGAAATCCTCTATAAAATAGCAGAATGTATTTAGCATGAGGTTGATGCTCGTAACTATTTAAAAGCAACTAAAACTCCTCCCGTCAGAGCAGATACGTTTTTATGTCCAAGGCTTTTACTGTTTAAACATGTAAGAAAAAAAAACTATTACATTTTCAAGTATTGGTTTTCCATTAGTTGTATTTATTCAATGAAGTTGCTTCATCACATTTTTTGCACTTAATCTTTCACATGTAAAAATGATTATAGTTTGTAGCGTGAGAGCTGGATTACTATGATTAGTTTTCTTTTTTTGCAAATAAATAAATTGCAACCATTTTTTTTAAATAAAAAGGCTGACTTTAAAACAACCCCTATAATCCTGCATGTACATTAACATGACTTCTAAATAAGCTTAATGAAGTTACAGTGTGAAATCTTCTGAAACTTATCGATGACGGTTAAAAATAAACTGGACAGCAGAGACCTTGAAATAGAAAAGCTTTAGGTTAATAATGCAGAGGGGAAAGCGCCTCATCCTCCTGTCAGCAGGTTCAAAAGGCACATGTGCCTATAGCCAGCAGGAATAATACTCACTGGTATACGAGACAACCCAGCAAACTGAGGTGTGGTGAAATGTCCAACTGCGTGACCCTGGTCTCAAACGAACAATCGCTGCGCTCGTCTGATCTCGCAGACAGCCTCAATCAAACCTGGAGAGGAAAGATCCGACTCCCGATGAGAAAGAGCTGCTGGATTCAGTCTCATCTCAGCTCTGAGCTGCCCTTCACTTGTGGGATTCAGAGCTTGATCTGCGCTGAGCTGTCACACTCCAAGCAGGAGAAGCAGCATTGTTGCTTGTAACTGGTAGCTGAATGGGAGCAGCACTAATACCACAGCGAGTCATCACAGCAACATGTGTTTCTACTGATGGTGCTATGCAGATATCTGGAGCTCAAATGCCTTTCTTTGAGCTGTGGCTCTCTTTCCAGCCAGTCCAAGCCCTTTTCCTCTTTCTTCTTCTTCTCTTGAACTGTCATCCTATCAAATCCAGAGTGAATGCCTCTTCACCAGCTCCAAATGCTCAAACAAACGAGTGGCACCATTGCAGAAGCAATCAAACTTTCAGCCTCCCTCCTTTTGCTGCTTTTTCTACCCTTTCAGATCCTCTTCTTTTTTCCGTCTTCCACCCCTCCAGATTCCTTTTTTGCTGCCTCTACACACTCCCCCACCCCTCTTTCTGCTCCACAGCTGTGCTGCCCTGTTGGTCGTAAGCCACACTGCTGGGAAGAGATCTCAGATGCTAACGTAGCATAGCCACCACAGCGTATTCTCTTCAGTGCTGCTGCTCTCTTCCAGAGCATGAAGTCATCCGCTGGAAGAGCTCAGCAAGAGGATGGGGGGGAGGAGGCGAGTGGGGTAAATGGTGAGAGAGTAGAGGAAAAAAAGCAAGAGGGAGGGGTGGGAGAGCCGCGCAAGGCCAACAGATTGAACAGCGCGAGCTCTGAAAAAGCAGCTGCTTCAGCGAATGAGCCATACGATGCCAGTTATGCCAGTCGCCTTGAGTCCGACTATAGTTAGAGATACGAAGTGTGTGTGTGTGTGTGTGTGTGTGTGTGTGTGAGCATTTGTGGATGAAAGTAGAGAGAATGAGATCCAACCATATCAAATGTTTTACGCAGATCACATTACACACTGACTTATTGATGAATAGTGCCGGGAAAGTGTTTGTTGCTGTTCTTTGTGACATTGTCATAATGGTTAGTTCGGTGCTCTGACTTTGCAATGTACTTTCATTTAATATAATAACCATCAGACGGGTAAACAGAGACAGAATCTGATATGAAAAAATAGGAAATTTAGCTGCTAAATGTGCATATTCTCTTCTTTAAATGGGCCAATAAGCAGAAATGAACATTTTTGGATTGAAGTAATTTAAAAAAAGTGACTAAAAAACAAAAGGTGTAATTTCATCTGTGGTGACGTCACACACTGTCTCCGTGTTGACCTCCAGCCTCGTGTTGACCAGCTCTTCTTGCCAAGTAAACCAATGCTTCCCCTCTCTTTTTGCAGTCCTCTCTTCTAATAAAGAGCTCCTGCAAGCGAGTAATGGTGCTGCATACTTTAGAAGTGAAACAGCAGACAGAACAAAGCGTTAATCTGAAGACATCCAGGACCCGATCGAAACTAAAGCAGAGATGCCCAAATGTAGTCCTGGAGATCCACTACTGCAACTTTTAGATGCATCCTCTCAGCAACACACCTGAGTCACATCTTCCCTCATCCACACGTCATTCAGCTCTGCAGAAGCCTGAAAGATGCAGGTGTGATGGAGAAGAGATCCATAGAAAAGCAGCAGGATAGTAGATTTCTCTCCAGGAGTGAACCTGGGCATCTCCTGCAACATCTTTACACACACTTGTGTAGCTTTCTTTATATGCATTCCCAGCCATTGTTCAAATAAAAACAACGGTGTCTCTTTGGTTTTCAAGCGCTCCTCTTTTGGAACTGAAGAAATCTGAAACAAAGGAGTCACTTATTTTTTCTTCAAAGCGGAGAGAACCGGCAGATTTAATGGGTTCCAGTTTCACAGGGAGCAAGCTCCTCTATATGTAACTACATACATGTTATAAGTTACTTCCACATGTTCCACAAAAGGGTGCATGTGTTTCGCTCAGCGTTGTTTCACTTTGCAGATGAGGAGGGGAGGTAAGTAGGACGCGTGGCTCATGATGCATTTTGTGGTGACAGGATTTTGCTTTTCGCTCATTAAAAACAAATTGACATCTATATCTTTGTCTTGCTGTATTTTTCTTTGCTTTCAAAAGGAACTAAATTTTCTAATAATCTCTTAATGCAGTCTCTAAGCAGGAGTTCTCCAGGCTTTCTGCGGGTTATTCACAGTTTTCTGTGAACATGGCCTGCTTTTTCTCTCATTTAGTCTAATCCTCTTACCCGACACTTTCAGAAAAATATGTTTTTTAGTTGAGTAAGCCACTTAAATCTGACTTATGAATCATCCAAACATAAAAAGGCCATCTAATTCAAGAGCTCAATTAATGTGTCCAATTTGTTATGCACTTTGTTACCAGCACAAAGACATTATTTGCTCTTATTACTTTAGCTGAATGTATGACGAATATCAAAGTCAACAAAACTGAAAAACAATAACAATTTTGCACCATTAAGTGAATTCAACAGTGGTGCAGTGTACAGTGTGGTCCTAAAGGACAAAAAGAGAGCAACAGATTAAGTGTCAGGCACAAAAACTACAGCAAATGAAGAGGAAAGTTGTGTCTAAGTCCAGCAACAACCTTAAGGAGACCTGAGAGATGGATCTGGGCCTTCATTGGTCCATCTACTGAAATGCTTCCCACAGAATGGTCCCAGTCACAATGTCATTCTTAGGAATGGAAACTGGGATAAAAGGTCGGTTCTGATTATTTAAACTGGACTGAAAATCTAATATGATTTGAAGAAAACATGTTTTTGCTTATGTTAGCATAATGCAGTAAACAGCTACACAGACATCCCATTTGCTTGATAATACAATGGGAAAAAAGACCAGTGGGTCCAGTTCAGTGCCGTACAGGTTTGTAACCCTTCCATCGAGGCCTAAATCTTCCCGGTCTGACCCAAGAGGGTGGAATTTACCACAGCAATTTGGTAAAAATAAAATGAACCCTCATCCACAAGGGGCTTCAAAACAGAGCAAATGCCCACAGACCCTCAGGTTAAAAAGGTCAACTTCTCAGCATCTGCAGGTTGGTACAAAAACATTTTAGGTTTAATAGGTTTAAGTTTACCTTCATAACATGCAGGGGAGAGGGGCTTAAATAAATTATCCATAGATATGTTAATTAATAATAACATTTGGCATAAATAAGACATTACAGGTAAAAATCTGCAGCAAAGAGGCAGTGTTTTTAACCAGCTAACAGGGCGCTCATCTTTAGCTCCAGTTAGATCAGAGTTAGCATTAGCTCTTAGCAGGTAGACATCAATCATCCCACCTCATGCTCACAGCCCCCTTCTCAACTCCAGCTCTTTGACAGCACGTGTGACGCTACCAAAATGGCGACAGTAGGAACCCCCCAATGAGCTTTATCTATGAGTTTTATGTAGAAACCTACAGGGAGGCCTGTCCATCTTTTACAGTCTATGATTGCAATGCAGTCTACCATGATTTTTCTTTCTGTTAATAGCAAGGTACCAAGAGGACAAAAACACAAATTATTGGATGTCCAGACTGCCAAGGAAAGTGTAGCATCCCTATGACATCACACCACTACATCTTGTCTTGTACTGGCTGGAACCAGTCGGTGGAAAGAGGAATAAAAGGTGGCTCAAGACTATAGAACAGATTATCAATCAAAGTTCTATAATAGCTGAATGAAGGTTTCTAAGGATGTATCTTTTCAAGAGGAAGCTTCTTTCCAGAAATAGGTTAGTAAAAAAAACATATAGCTATAGGTGGAGGTGATATTACCTGGACCAGAAAACAGAATATAATCTACATACATAGAGCTGTACCATACCACGCAACTTAAATAAAAACAATCAGGCTTTTTTAGCTCAATCCAAACCAAAAATACAGGCCTGAAACCTCAGGTTCACCACTGTCTGGACTTTACAGCAGAAAGCAGAGCGCTCAGTGTGAATCTATAGATGTTTTCACACTGAAGACTCACATTTTCCACATGAGCTGGAGAGCCTGCCTGAGAAAACAACATTCATGTAAGAAACCAAAAGATGAGGACTGCGCTTACACGAGACACGATAAAGCAGAGTTTATCTGATAAATGGCTGAAGGAAAATGAAAAGCAGATCCGAGTCAAAGTAATGAAAAGATACAAGATCCCACCTCTTCTCCGAGCGGGATCAGTACAAGTCTTTAAACACAGAATAGGAGGTTTGTCCTAAAGATTGGAGAAAGGATGAATTGAGGAAGTGAAGAAGAAGAAGACCGGTAAACAATGAGGTCAGAGGAAGACAGAACTGATGCAGGAAGATGGAGAAGATGAGCTGAGGACGAGTTATAGGGAGAGTGTAGGAGGATATTTATAGGACAAAGCCTGGTGTCTCACAACAGAGGACTCTGATTCAGCTTTGTTTTCCACAAATCAACACCGCTACCAATGTATCGTCTTTCCCATCATGACTTCTCTCAGGTTAGATTCCCATCAGCCTGCAGGCCTTCACTGCAGCCTCATTAAGCCCAAAACAACACACTGATTGTATTTATGTAGTAAACATCTGTCCCTGAAAATGAAATTGACCATAACACAGCAATACACAGAATGAATTCTGGGAATATCCAGAATAAGGTGGCTATTCAGTCCTAAGCCATGACGATAACACTGCTGTTCTGCTGCACAAGTTAGTAACTCTTTTATTCTTGGCATCTTCAAGATTTTCTGTGGACCTGGTTTAGATATGGTGTTGATTAAGGATTTCTGCAGGTAATTCTGGCAATTGATCACATCTGTTATAATGAATACCCATGCCAATGGGAAGAGGTTAGGAGTTGAGATGAATTCCAGAGATGTGCAGTAAAGCAGCGATGAAATAGAGAATACAGAAGAAGCAGCAGCTTGAATTACTTCACTCTGGGGATGTTCAGTATCTTTTTATTTAAACCAATATCCAACATATGCATTTTGTCCAACTCTTAACTTTTGTTAAAAAAAAGATACTGATATATCCTTCTCTTTGCAGCAATGAGTCCACTTAAAAGCTCCTGCAAGTCATGAAGCAGGAAGATGATGTCACAGCCACAGGGTTTAGTGCAAGTTGTGCCAAACAATCTAGAAAACTACACATCTCCTATAGCTTGTCATTCTGCATAGGTGGAAACTTAGCTGAGGAGTTTAATAATAAACAATGTGTATGTGTAAAATAAAAAGGGAAAACCGATACAAATATATTCCAAGATCACATTTCAGTGCAGATAAAAACGGACATTTCTCTACAAGAATATTGTGGTAAATGCATCACTAATGATTAATAACATCATGTAACAGCTTAGAAGATGAGGAGACAGACTGCATCAGGAACAAACTACTTTCTATATCCACAGGAAATAAATCCAGACTGTTAAGTCTCTCTGCTTTCAGGCTGGTCGGCTGGTAGAGGTTACAAACAGAGGGGAAAAAAGTGTAAAGAAGAAGAGAAACCTTTGCTTTTTAACAAAACATGGTTACAAAAAAGTATGTTTAAGTTTCAACCCTGTTTTTTTTTTTTTTACTGTTGTGATTTTACAGGAAGTGTACTTGCTGCTGCAAGCGACACGTGTTGCTAAGCTACTAAATGCAACCCAACAGTCACAATGATCTCTGGAGATTTCAATGTGAGGTTTGAGGGGACAAAGTCGAGGTGCAGCCATCATTTCAGCTCTGATGTACAAAGAGATCTGTTACTTTCCTTATATCTATCTGATATAGAACTAGAGTCTGTATGGAGGAAGTCATTTGGCATCACGTCATTTATTATTGAATTATATCCAGATATTTTGGTCTGCAACTTCATGCATATTTGATAAAAGACTAATTGTCTGCAGATGTCAGGTTAGAAAACAATCTTTGTATCCCTGAGCTCCAGGAACTTGGCCATCTGATAGTCCAAACCTCTGTTATTTTCTTACCACAGAACATGATGAATTGTGTGAATGTGTGTTTTTACTGGGTGGATGGATGGCTTCATCTGCTTCACTGATCTCTGTACTTGGGTGTGGATATGAGCTCGCATCGTCTCGGCTCTGTTCACGCGTCTCGTCAGATGAAAGTAATGACATTACGCTGGCCTGGTAACGCTGCTTCTGAAGGCAATCGGGACAAGCAGCGGCTCTCTCACCACTCAGGGAAAAGATGAACATAAATAAATAAATAATGCATTGTTGAAGCCACAATTACAGACACTTCAGACTGTGTAAAATGGTATTCCCCTCCCCCTTTCTGCAGTAGTTGTGAGGCACAGGGCAGAGTAGTTTGATGTTGCAGGGGGAATAAATGGGGTCTCCTTCCTTTTCAATCTCCAACAGACCATTTATCTCCTAACCTCTACAATTCTCCTGAAAATGACATCCACAGTTCAGTCCCTCGCCAAATTGTATTTGTCTGCTGCGTCTCTTCTTCATCTCCTGCTATAAGAATTTACACCTCCTTTCGTTCCTGCATCTTGATTCATTTGCTCCTTGTTTCTCCTCATTTCACTCCTCCTCCCTGGTGTTTTTCTTTCCTCAGCTTTCCTCCCCTCATCTCTCCATCTATCGTCCCTTCCCTGAAACCAGAGCCATAACTGCCACAAGCTGAAGTGGAAAAAAAGATAAGCACTATTTTACAAAACCCCTGGGGCCAAAATGGCAATTTTCTGCACAGAGCATCTCTTCAGTTGCAAAGATGGATGCTACACGCTGCACGATTACTGAGCTAATTCCCCAGATATGTTCTTGTCCTGTGGGTTGAAAAATTGATCTTGGCCTCTGGCCACGCACAATCGATAATAATTTGGTTGCATCATCTTGTTGGTTTGTAGATTCCTTATGATCATCTATGAATCTGCAAAGACTAAAACCACTATACTGAACATCTAAAGGAAAATCTCATCTAAGAACTTATAAAAGATGTAATTGCATGATACCCGGACTAGTTTCTTGCTGTCCAACATTATTAAAAGAAAAAATAAAGAGCATTAGTGAGGGTGACATGTAAATCACAGACAGACGGAGCTAGAAATGTTAGAGAGAAAATGTTATATTTCTTTTCAACCTACTTGAACCAGGTGCTTGTGCTCAACTTTAGAGCCCTCTGAGAGCCATTTAGCTTTTCCATATGTCATTACGTCACTGCTAGTGTGCTCCAACACCTGCTGTGTGTTGGTAGAAACTCCCTCTTGTGGAGCAGAAATTTCTGTACTGGGAGAAAGTTTGTCTTCTGCACAGATCATAGTCTCATTTTCCCTGCAACTCTATATCTTAATATCAACATTCAGAAATCCGGCTGCAACCAGTGGTTGAGCTCCATTTGTAATAATAATAAAGTGTTTAAAAAGTATACATAAATATTGCTGCGTGTTGCAGAGAGCAGATGCATGGTAGCAATCTGGCAATACCAAATGGGGGAGATGAGGAGGTAATACAATAGTGAGATTCTGCAACTGCATTGGCTTTATTTTAGTGATGCACAATACGAAAAATTTAAACCAATATATTTCTACTTGTTATGACCCATAAATGATAAGTTACAAATACTTTTATTTTTTACTATAATATGCAGTTTGTGCATTCTCAAAAATGAGAATTCTGTTTCTTAAAACATGTTTACAGTGTTACGGACACATCCGACCCTCTGTGTTATTGTTTTAGCACTGCTAGCTGCTACTGCTAGCTGCTACTGCTAGCTGCTAACGCAACAGCTTAGTATTTTTTCCCCATAAGCTTCACTGCAATGAGGATTTTTCAGGTGAGCTATTAGATTGGTTGTTTTAAAACTTGAAATTTTCTTCCCTCCTCTCAAAATGGCTTTTTCCTCTGCTAAAATATGACCTTACTGCTCATTATTGGCAGGGTCAGGCCAGGGTCCTGCTTGTAAGGCGCGCATGATCTGCACGTCTTCGCTGTCTTGGCCTTCATTAGGACTGCGTTGCCTGAATAAAATAACCCCAAATTTGAATACATTTTTGGGAATTTTAAAATTGTGGTACAGTACCTATATGACCAAAATAAATTTAAAAAAAAAAAATCCGCAGATATTTAAAAATCGGCACAATAAATATCGTGCATCCCTACATTATTTCCATGTTCAGATTCATGTTCAAGTTGTTGGTCTTCATATTTTCGAGAAATCCTCACACTGCACCCCCAGACAAAATCAGTTTTTATTAATATTAGGCAAAGATGTGATGCCATAAGATGTCACAATTAGTTGAGACAATAAATGCATTCAATAAGTCATAAAAATTCCTCCAAATCACAAGGGTTTATATCTGAATCATTTTAGTTGATCAGCACAATTCACACGAGGAACAGAGTTATAAAGCGTGTTTTACAGGATGTGTTGCTTTGTTTTAGAGATGTTTTAGCGTAAGAAAAAGTTAAACCTTGCAAACAAAAAGCTTAAGCTTATAAATCACAATGTAAAAATTAATATGTTTCAACACCTGAAGAAAAACAGGCAGCAGTAAAATTAGGCAAACAAACTGGATTAAATGACCTCATAAAACAACATGGAACTGCTTTTTTGTTGTTTGCAACATGTTTTTTAAAAGTTGTTTATGATTTAGGCTTTCTTTACAGAGCAACATGACGATTTAAGCCGTGTTCATTGAACTTTCATTGTACAAATTAGAAAAATTCTGACTAAAGTCCCACTAGTGGCCAAACTGACCCGACTCTGTGGGAGATGCT
Source organism: Kiunga ballochi (assembly GCA_037177335.1). NCBI lineage: Eukaryota > Metazoa > Chordata > Actinopteri > Atheriniformes > Pseudomugilidae > Kiunga > Kiunga ballochi. The sequence continues at coordinate 4,216,432 of JBAMIG010000013.1, read as the reverse complement.
TTTATAATTATCCATGTATCCATACATAAATAAAAATATAATATATATTCTAAAATTATATGCGTCTTGGAACAGCAGCTATTCAGCTGAAGGACAGTTTTAAGTCAAAGCTTGTTTTTATAACAAACTGCAAATAACTGATCTGGTACGGAAAATCGAGTCACTGCAGCATAATTTCAGTTAAATAAAATGAAAAATGAAGATGAAGTTTTGCAAATTATATTAAGCATTACATCAAGTTTAACTTTTTGGTAGCAGAAACTGACAACAGGCTCCTGTTGGCTCTCATCACAGATCAGTAGATGAGTGCAGGAGCCAGAGCCACCCCCCCGCTGAGGGACACAGACTCCCCAGAGCCCTAAAACAGGATGATGCTTGTGTGTTATGGTTGGGTTACTGTGGTTGTTAACGTTGGCCCCTAATCCTGGGGCCGGGCTCTAATCCTGCCACTAGTCGGTTGTGAACTGTGACCCCGATGGCACGTGTCTTTGAGTACGCCCTCGACATGCATGCACACACCGTCTTGTAAGTCTGTTACCCCCCTCACAGCTGAGGACACCGAGCAGCTGAGGCACTAAACTCTACAACACAAACTGACACAATCCTTCAATGCTCCTGCACACAAAAAAATGCAAGCAACACAAGAATGATGCTGCAACGCAAACACACACACAGGCAGCTGTCAGTGCTACCGCAGCCTTACAATAACAAACAGTTGAGCTACTAGAAATGCCTCAGCCAGATGAAACCAGAGGCCTGAAAACTGAAACCAACACAAAACACATCCTGCAGATTCCAGCAGCAAAGAGAAGCGACTGAAAAATGACAAACATTTTTATTCAGTGCCAGCCGCCACGACAAGCCAATCAAGCCCGTGATTAGAAGCTCGGATAACGCATCACTGATTGCATTTACCGGCTCCACAAACTGATTAATGGTGATTGCTTTGAATATAGTGCTGATAAGATGCAGACACTGTTGACAGTAATAAGGAACAGTAAATAAGTGCTTCTGAGTTAAACAAAACAATAATTAGCCCTTTTTTTTAAAGATAAAAACCACAAACAAGAACAGCTAGAAAATCACAAACCACTAGCATCACGGTCTAAAACAACTTTAAGTGGAAGTTTATCGCATCAAACGCTGCATTCGGTTCCTCTGAGCTAACTGCAGAGACTGCAGCAGTGAAGCTCGGCTCTTTGAGGACTTTTTCCCCCCAAAGTGCTCATTTGTCACAATCACGCAAGAATCCAAGAGACTCACATTCACCGTTTTCTCTTTGCGGTGACGTCATGAAGATAATCGCTTCACAGTTTATTTACGCTTTTTGTAGAACAAGAAAAAAATCACGTTTTTGCAGCCAATATTTATAGAAGATTAAGTTTATCTATCGTTTTAAAACTATATAATTTAGAGAGAAAGACCTTAAACTTGTAGATGGAGTAAAGAAAATCCAGTAGATACCCTACAACAGAACTGGTAAGCTTTTTAGAGGAGAAGATGTCTGAAAGGTTGAAGGGAGGAGCAGTTATCTTGTGATGGGCAGCTCTGAGTGTCTGTATTGCTGCTTAATGAAAGGAGAGCTGACCGGTTTGTTCCACTCTTCTATTCCACACCATGTGCTTGGCTAGCGTGGGCCGGCTCTTTAAACAGTGCACAAAAATACACATTTACATCACCGTGTGGTCCTCTGGACAGTAACACAATAATATCACCCTGCTGCAAAGCATCCATAGATCTGCTTAATGGTGCATTCAAGGAACCCACTAAACAAGAACAAACTTCAGTGGCAAAAAGAGGAGGTTGCATCTAAGCTCACCATCTAGCATGAAAAGACAAGCAGTCTCTTTGGGTGTAATAAATACACCACCACTGAGAGGTCAAGAGGAAAGAGTTGTGGAGGACTGAATGGAAAAAAAGGAAACCAGAAACCAAAAATGAAGATATGGAAAAAATGTCTAGGATGTAGAGGAAAAATGTGAAGTTCATGGATTCTATCAAGTTAATTAAAGCTCAATTTTATTTTATATTTTGGAAAGATTAAAAAAAAAACAGACATTTAATTGGAAAATCTACATCACAATAAACACAAATCTTCAAAATCAAAGCAAATAAAAATGAACTCGTGCAAACATTTGGGGTGTGCTGGTGTCTTGTTATGTAAAAGTAGGAGGGTCAGGATGGGACGGGGTACTCACAGTGAAGAAGAGGTCCATGACACGGGTGTCCAGCAGCGCTTCCCTCCAGGACTCCGTAGGTTTGAGCGTGACGTTCTGCGTGGCCTCAAACATAGCGATGTAGTGTCGCCCCAGTGATATTCGCCGCCAGTTAAGGCCAATGACAGCATGAAAAAAAAGGGAGGAGGAGGAGGAGGAGGAGGAGTGCCCCACACAGAAACACCAGCTCCAGTCACTAAGCTTCTTCTCAATGGGAAATCGTCTCTGTGTGAGTCTCTGGTTTCTTGGCTGGCAGCAGATATATGTGAGACACTTGCGGAGCAACTCTTCCTCTCATTAATCCTGTCAGTCTTTATTCCTCATAGGTTTTATTTTCTCACCCTCCCTGTTTGGCTGCTTTGTTGCCTCCCTTTCCTTCTTTCTCATCAGCTTTTTATTTGCTATGGCTGCTTTTTTTTTTTTAAACCCACAAAGAAAATCTCGCCTTCTTTCTCACCCTCCTGTCCACGTTCTCCCTCCTCTTCCTCTGTTTTTCCGACTTTTCCAGTCTCTACCCTCCGACTCGCCTGACACCCTCTCTTCCCTTCTTGTCCTCTTGTTCACCCCTCCTCCTCAAAGCCCTCCCTGCTTTTCTCTCCCCTGCTTTCTTAAAGTCTTAAAAGACGGGCTGGAGAATGGAGACTCCTTACTGCCCTGAAACACTCTCTCTCCCGCCTCCACAGCCAATCACTGTGGTTCTCGTCATGACTGCTTTCCAAGACCAACACAATGCCGTCTTAACTTCACAAACACTCACTTAAAACTTCAATAACACACTTTTCTCTTATGCCAATGATAAGTCAGCTCTCTTCAGCATCTCTGTAGTTTTCTTTCACCCAAGCACACAATACAACTTCAAAACCTCGTTATTTTCCAAAGACTTTCCTCCCTTCTTTCAAATAAATCTCCATTTCTCCACCAGTCTCTGTATTTAAGATTTCTCTCTAGTCACACCAAACTCCTCACAAACCCACAACACACAATCTCTTGCTGCATAACCGCAACACTTCCTGTCTTTATTCAAAACTTTGTAAACACACCCACAACAAAGAGCGGGGTTCTTTATTGCTCCAACACACACTCTTTCTTTGGCAAATAAAATATGTCACACACTCATTATACTCATCCAGCCCATCTTAACCACCATCGAGAGCCCGTCATCTAAAACAAAAAGTCATTTTATGATTAAAGAAACCACATGCTGGGAAATAAATGATAAAAGAAAAAAATACATCATCTCATCTGTTCATAAAAGCTCATTTCTTCTGTCTTATCTACCGACAGCATTCAAAGAGTTTCCATTGAATCCTTTTTTTATTCACTCATCCATCAAATTTATTGAGAGTGAGTCATTTTGTCCCATTATTCATTCATTTACTTCACTGTTTAATCCAATTCAGGATTGTTGGGTGGGCTGGAGCTTATTGGTGGACAGGTAACCAGTCCATTGCAGGGCCAACACATTAGAGAACCACTCACGCTCATCCTTAGGGACAATTTAGAGTTACCAATTAACCTAGCATGCTTTCTTTGAATGGTGGGAGGAAGCTGGAGAACCCGGAGAGAACCCCCGCTAACACGGGAAGAACATGCAAACTCCACACAGAATGGTTCCTGCCAAACCAGCAACCTTGCTGCTGTGAGGCTGCAGTACCGACCACTACTCCTCACTAACCTGGTCCTGGTTAAACTTGATTATCATCTGGAGACATTCTGTTTTTAAAATGTGCTTTATAAATGTAGTGAGCTGGTTTGTAATGGATGTAGAACCAGCTGTCCTGGGACAGAATAATGGAAACATGGCAGCCAATCCGCCGCCATCATTTTCACCGATCACACACATTTATATGCAGCAATGCAGACAATAGAATGCTTTATATTTATAAACCGTTAAAAAATTAATGTGTTACTAGCGAGCTACTTGTTTCATAAACTGTATGCAAGAACTAAATTCAATGATAAAATGCAGGGAAATGCATTACCATTGGTGGCCATTAGGGGGCTGAAACAGCTCTGCGGTCTATTATATGATCTATGCTAGGGCTGCAGAATGGCGTCCTTTTTGTCCCCTTTCATCTCCGACTGGGACTTCTCTCAGCGTGACTCACACAGAATCTGCTCTTGCATGTATGTAACCACATTGACCGCAACATTGTTCCAAACAACTTGTGTTTTATTTAGTTTGTTTGCCAGCTGTTCATTTTGACATGTTGCTGGAATTAAACCTAAAGCCCAGGATATTCATTCACTACTCAAGATGCTTTGATCCATGCCTGTTATTTAAGCGCTGAAACATTGATGTAACTAAAGATATATTTTTCACAGTAAGTGGAATTTGTTTTAATCCTTAAAGATCAAGTGGTAAGAAAGGGCACTTTTTTTTTTAAACACCAGGCCTTTATTTATCCATATACATTTTTTATTATTAAAGGATTTATGATGTCCAAAGTCATAATAGTTGCATAATCTTCTGCTTTCTGGTGTCCATTAAAGTACAGAAGTGTTCCAGTGATGTTTGAGAAGAGTTTTAACAATAAATTGATGCAAAATGTGTGAGGATGTAAATGTATCTTATGTCATGCTTGGGTCTTCTGCTAGCATATGTATCTGCATTGCTTTATACTATTGCAAATCAAAGCTTTCCAGTGCTAACAAGAAATTCAGGGGCACGAATTAGGATGGCCAAAAAGTGTTCAAAGAGCTATAAAAGTTTGATACTTGTATTGCAGATATAATCCTGCTAACAGCCAGAGTTCACTGGTAACTAGATGCTTCTTGCTCAGAGTCAACTCTGCCCCAAAGATAGAAGTTTTTCTATCTTTTTTGGTCTGAAAACTACCATATTTAGCAGATAACTAATGTCCATTATCAGGCCCCCTTCACACTATGAACATTCGAATCACTACTTCCCATTTTCCCCGATTCTTTCCAGTAAATGTAAACTTTTACCATCCCAGAAACAAACAGGCCAACCCCGCATCGCTGCCCTGCAGCTCAGTGACAGCAGAAGGTGGAAACTTCCAGAGGAATGTTTGATCAAAGCCAAACGGCGGCAGAGGCCGGGAAGGTCACACATTCCCCCCACACCAACCCACAGTCACTCCCCATGCACACACCCCACCACAACACGCCACCACACTTTTCGGCACAAAACTGGCACCTGTTTAAAGGTCTGTGGAATTGTGTGTGTGTGTGTGTGTGTGTGTGTGGCTTTCAAGCCTCGTTAAAAATAGTTGTGGAGAGGCAGAGCACCTCAAACTGAATCCTTCTAAAGACAGACCCACAAGGAGTGATCTGATAAGACGGTGCTGCAACGACTTAATTTTAATAATAACACAACTTTATCCATTTAAAAACATCTCTTTAACTTGATTGTTACTTTCACAAAATCAACTAGTTACCTCCCACTTTTCCTTTTTATAGATTTCCTTTATATTTATATATTTAATCAGGAGCATAAAGGATGGAAAAGACAACAAAATGTTGGTATGAGGATGTATATTTGCTCCAACAACAGTGCAGCCTCCTCAGGGAGGGACCACCTCAGTGATGGTCAGGTTGTACAAACTTTCTAGAATATCATATAACTGGGATAAAGATCTGAGGCATGATAACCACACAGCTACTTTCAATGTTAAACTGAGTTTAAAGTTCATAAGTTCCAGCTTAATGTAATTAAGAACAGGATTAAAAAGACAAAATGATTATTTGAAGACTACATTTGTCCTAAAAGGTCTCGTACATAAATCTGAATTTAAAAATAAGTTTAAAAAGTTTAAAAATGACTGCAGTTTTTACAGATTTCAGACAGAAATGATGACTTATAACCCAAACTGGCATTCATATTCGTGTTGGAAATCCAGGTACACTTGCAAAGATGCCAGCAGCATCCAGTTTATACCATCACTACACCTATGTCCACAACACCAGGGTTGTGTCCAGTAACAACTGTCTTTCCCAGAAAAACTCCTAATATGTGGCAAAAAGAGGAAGTGAACCATCAGAGTGATACATAACAAGATGAATCAATCCCAGATTTTTAGTTTCAGAGCTTTTATGTGTGATTCTACAACTGATAAACATGTTTTAATAACTAACAGAGTCGCTTGCACTCTTACACACAGTTGCCTTTAGGTGTTGCTTTTGCAGAAGACTGAAGCTTAAAGCTGATAAAACGGCTGCACTCACTTTACATGGGACTTAATGACAGCTGCATCTTTTCCCAATGCAGACAGAAGACAGATGTCAGTGAGGGTTGTTGCTCTTCACTTTGTAAAAACAAGTTTTCCTTTAGTGTGCATGATAATCAGAGCTGTTGCTGATGTGTTTTGACATGAAGCATAATGTTTAGCTGAGAAAGAGAGGGAAGAGTTTGCCAGGAGTTTTAAAACATCTAAATCTACCAGAGCTTTTACCAGGTCAGATGGGAGTTTGACATATTTATTTACTTCCATGTACTTACTTTCACTACTGTTATCCACAGATCTGATCACAAGTCTTCCAGATTACAAGCAAAATATGCTGATGTGAATGTGGGCAACAAGCTTTTCTATTATCAAAACGAGGTCATTTGTGTTGTGACCTTATGAGAAGCACTTATGACCAACCGCTGCATGCTACAGACCTGAACTGTTATTTTATAATGTAGATGAGCTAATTGATAACAGTCCTAGCCACATCTGCCTGTCTGTCCTGGGAAAGGATCTCTCCTTTCAGTTTTTTTTTTAGGAGTTTTTCCTTACAGAGAAGGAGGGTCTAAAGACAGGGATGTTCTGGCTCTGCTTAGTTTACTGTAGTCATTACTTGTGTTTATTGTGTGTTATGTCTGCTGTGTGATTAACTGAGTGCATAAAGCCTTTTGAGACGACTTTGTCGTGATACTGGGTTATAAATAAAATTGAATTGAGTTGAATTGACTGACCGGCCAGAGGTGATTGGTACAAATGAGCATTTACAGTTTCCATGCCAGCTCCAACCCTTTGTTCCAGCCAGTCTAATCAAACAAGAACATCAGCAAATGTAGTGTAATGAATATTATGGGGTTCATAACTCAACCTTCTGATTAGATATGGGTATGTGGAGCTTCATTGAGAGGAAAACTTATACCCAGTACATGCCAGAGACATTACGCTTATCAAGGGGAAGCTTTTGAATTCAAAAGAAAAATCCACTTGCTGAGATGACAAGTGAATTTACAACCATAACTATGCACCCTTTGAGAGCGGGGAATAAAAGGACGAGCATACTGTGTGTCGTTTACATGCCAACAGCATGAGTAATGTACACAGAGTGACTACAACATGTGGCTGTGGTTTGGTGGGTTTTTAAAGACATCACCTGCTTCTATCTCAACCGTTCCAGCAGGCTCAAGAATAACTAATATGACACGTCAGTTTTCCACTACAAAGATGAGACGTACTGACGGAAAGACAGACAGGCAACACACAAACAGGGAGCTGACTGAGAGCCAAGCCAGTGTAAACCACTGACCACAGGGACTTAAATCAAGAGTTTGCACTTAGGTTTGCAGCCACACTGACATGCAAACACACAGTAATATCTTTATTAAGACCAACAGCTTGAACATATGACTGAACCTTTGGTTGCATTAGTAGATAAACGGCAACATTTAAAGTTTTACTTCCTGTTTTTTGTTAAACATTCTGCTGTATAAAGTTTTATTCTTCCAGTGTGTGTGGAGGTGGAACCAGAGGAAAACTAGATCAGTCTTTCATTCGGGAGCTGGAATTCAGTCGGCACAGCTTTATGAAACTACTCAACCTGACTAAACTACAAAAAGCCAACAGTTAAAAAACACCCAGAGAGGTCAAAGTACTTAAACTACAACATTACATTAAGAGCTGCAGTCAAACAAAACCTAATCTAAGCAGTCATTTTCACTTTCCATAACTAAATATACAGTACATGCTTATCAATGATAACATGCTGTGCAAACACAACACAGAACCAAATCAAGCTTCACTTACACACTTCATGATCCAGATCACATTAAACTCTGTGTTCATTTCAGTTCACTTTTTGACTGAAGCCGAGCTTTGTATTAGACTTAAATGTGAGAAAAAACTCCGAACAAATGTATAAATGTTTATAAGCCCATGTTGAAGACTAAATGAAGAGACATGCTCCCACTTTTATCCCGACGAGAAACCAAACAGTCATTGGCTATATATAAAAACTGGGTACAAAATTTAATGAAAATGTGCAACTGATGGATTATTTATCCACCTTTAATCATACAAACTACTTTTGTATTTCACATCGATGATGTATAAGGTGCCTTTAAGATTCAGACAGATCTGTGGTAATCTCACATGCCTTGGCTTTTTATTGAAACAAAGGTTTTACATACAGGTAGCTGTGAAGATTTGAGTTTTTTTTTTTTTATTTCCCAGTTTGAAAAAACTTAACGTCAGAACTATAATGTGCAGGAGAACGTGCCACAAAGTGTGTGATTTTGTGTCACACGCAGCATCACTGGTTTTTCTACCTTAAGCACCAACATGACATTTTCCATATAACAGTATCAACATTTACAGACCACAACCTGATACACCATCTTTGTGACTATTTTAAGTTACCAGCAATCTGCTTAACTTTGTAATCTTAATATTTTGCAAGCCAAAAAAACAACCTTCATAGCAGAGGATGTAGGATTAGCAAGCTTCTCCTCTATCCTCAATTTATTATGCCTGATCCTCGCTGAGGATGGTCCTGACTCATGAGAAGACCGGCTGAGCGTCTGCCAGTGGACCGCAGCGCTATGCTAAGGCGCGTGGTAGGGTTTAAGTGATACATCCTGCCACAAGTCTGCCCTGTAGCCTCGCCATGTGAAATAACAGTCCAGGAATACCTCCTCGGCGACCTGCCCCAGCCAGCTCCCATACCCCCACCCCATCCCATTTCCTTCTACTGTTTGGCCCCCATCTGTTTAGACAGCAGTTGTCATTAAATCTCCCTCAAGCGGATTAAAGCAATAATAAAGCAATTATGCAGCAATGCTCAATGCCGAGCTTTACACTGGAATCTAAGAGTAAAAATGTATGGATGAAAGCAGCAAGTTAATTGAAGTCAAATAAGAGGAATATAAGTATAAAATTAACTGTTTTCAGCTAGATAATTCAGCTCTGCAGGAGAAGAAATGTGTTTTTTCTCTTTAAAAAAAAAGAGATTTTTAAAACTTTCAATCTAAAAGCTTGGAAAACACGTGCCGTCCGAGCATCTATCAGCATTTCCAACAGCTGTTCACTCCCTCCCACTTTTGTTTAGACAGTAGTTGTTAAATGATTCTCTGTGCGGGTCAGGGCCAAGGCAAACATCCAGCATCAGCTTACACACTCCTAATCCTAACCTTAACCTGAGGGCCACAACACCCAGTAACTGATGTACAAATGGCTAATAGGAAACCCGAGGCACACTTTGACAAGTGGTCTCTTCAGCACAAGAATAACTCCTCGTACAGGCATTTTTGTCAAAATGGGCTCCTTTAAAAAAAAAAAAAAAAAAAAAAAAAAAGGGCTTCCTCTACAACAAAAAAAAATGTAACAAAAACCACCTTTTCCGTTTCCCCTTCAGACCAAGGAAAAACCCTTTTTT
>JBAMIG010000013.1:4182097-4194424 GCA_037177335.1 Kiunga ballochi | reverse complement strand
GCAGCGGCTCTACTCTGAGTCTCTCCCGGATGGCCGAGCTTCTCACCCTATCTCTAAGGGAGACGTCGGCCACCCTGCGGAGGAAGCTCATTTCAGCCTGTACCCGGGATCTCATTCTTTCTGTCACGACCCACAGCTTGTGTCCATAGTTGAGGGTGGGGACATAGAGCGACCGGTAAATTGAGAGCTTCGCTTCGGGCTCAGCTCCTTCTTCACCATCCACATTACTGCAGACACATCACCGATCCGCCTGTCAATCTCACGCTCCATCCTCCACTTATAAACAAGACCCAGAGATACTTAAACTTCTCCACTTGGGCAGGACCTTATTGCCCACTTTCAATAAAAAAAAGCTTCATACAGCAAGAGAATTACCATAATATAGCTACTAAAGTCTGGAGACGATACAGAAAGTTCAGCACTACATGCAAACCATTCATTTAGCTTAAAAACATAAGTCCAAATTAAGCTTTGTCAGAAATGTCTTCAAAAAGAAAAGAAAAACAAACCAGTTCTTAAACAACTTTACCATCACAGCTGCTATGGAGATCAATCTGTACATCATTCAGATAAAAAAAAATGCACCAAGAAACCTTCAAACATCTCATACTGCAAATATTAATAAACCATCTGTAACGGCTGGTGTTTGTTTATGATGTGACAAAAATATGTGATTAAATCCAGCATGAAGGCCTACTGACTGACACTGCTTTACAATGACCAACAACACACTGACAGCAAACCAGTGAGATCCTGAAAAAGGGAAATATTCTGCAAAAACTTAAGACAAATATCATTATCACAACCGCATTTCACTTACTGGAAAAAAAAACAAACTCACAAACAGCTGAAGGTTGTTTCTGTGAAGGCCAGACATTGTTTCACAAGAGACTTCAGCCAGAAATTAAGGCTTACTGCTTCAAATTGTATAAAAGAAAACAAATGTTTTTATTGTTATTTAGTCTTGTATTTGTACAATTCACACTGTAGCTTGAGTATAAATACACTTAAGAGTTATAATTAGTTATATGGAATACACACTTGTTCTTTTTTTTTTTAGGATAACTCAAAATTAACTAAAGAATCTGTACTTTATTCTGATATTCATGTATTTTCTGAGACGTATGTACTCAGACCGACCCGAGTGACTGCTACACCCTGGTTTAATCACCTGCAGCAGACTAATATAAAGCACTTTATAAAAAATACTCTACACTTTTCAATAAAAACAGACAGGTTCTTAATAACCAACACATTTTTAAAATACACTTTTAGTTGGAAACCCCGCTAAATAGCGACAAAAGCAGCAGCTAGCTAGTTTATCTCCCACACTGACTTGCACATGGTTAGCCACTTGTTCCTAGCCGAGGTGTTCGGTGCCATTTGTCCAAATGGAGGGTGTCTTCAGAGGGAAGACACATGAAGGAAACCAGTGTTTATGGAGGAGTTAGATAAACCAAAGCTGTCGCGTGGAGGAAACAGCCGTTATATCGATAGCAAAGAGATGCTCCAACTGTCCAGAGAACGACTAAACTTGATGTAGCGGCACTAAAACGTTGAAGTTTCTGGAAAAACGGAGCCGCATTGTGAACCGTTTCCATTTGAGGTGATAGACCATGCTGTAAAGAAAGCACCCATACTTAGAGCGAAGGAAATAATAGAAAATTTAGTGGATTTCTTTTTCTTATCTTTTTTTTTTTTGCGGGATAGAGGCGAGCGAGGCGCTGCGCCACGCATCGTTTACATACGGTCTCTCAACTGAACACATTTAACAACAAAACCCGGGACGAAATAAACACCCACGGACATCTCTAACCACTTAACTCCACTCGAGACAGGCTGATATACGTGTACCATCTCCACCGTAGATACAAAAGAACGTTTAATTTCTCACCATTAAAACTTTAGCAGCGCTTTCCAGCTGTGTGATCACTTCTGGTGCACCGACCGCCGCCATCGTTGTCCCTCTCCAATGACGCGCCATGCGCTTTGCATTGTGGGATTACAGCGCTGCTGGTACCCGGCGGGGTTCCGCGTGAACAGACAGCGGGGTTACGTAACCGCACTCAGACATGCTTGTGTCAAACTCCACTTTTCTGGAGAATAAATCTTTTTTTTAGAATAATAAAAAAAACTTCTAAAGAGTTGGAAAATATTGGTAACTCCGCTGAGTAAAGTATCGCGGACTTTAATAAAGTTTAAAATGTTATCAGGTAAAACTGAAAGTAAATAATCAATTTATAATTTTCAGCACTTAGTTTCTGGTGTATCTGATAAAGGAAAATATATTGTTATCCGTTAATATATTTATTTTTGTTGTGTATAGTTCAACAAGTCTAAAATGATGCTTTTTCACAAATTATAACCAATTATAAATAAAAAAAAAAGCTTAAATAAGATGACAAATAAGTTGTGGGTTTTACATTTTAATGTTTGTTCAACCTAAATTCACCACAAATTTCTGATGCAATGTGGCAAAACTGACCCAGTGTTTGTACACCCATTATCAGCCCAGTATATCACTGGCATTTATTGTCAAAACGTTCCAGGTAAGCAATGTAACACGCTACAATCCTTTTGTCAATTCTTGCTAAAATAAAATATTACATAAAGAAAAAAGAACGGTATTATTAAACTATGAAGTTTAATATTACTCCACTAAGATACCTTTCAATATAATGCAAGTTCTAATTATAAATTAATCAATACAGGGTTATTTTATCCAATCACTCTAAAGTCATGATAAATAAAAGAAACTACTAACCTGTTTGCAGGAAGGATTTTTGAGAACCAATCTGTTTCATATCCTATAAATGTAACTCTAAATGAGTTATTCTGCAGCTCAACTGATAGCAATGCAATCCTATCCTTTATAATGAATTTTCATGCACACCTAAAAATCTAACTAGTTTATAATGTTGGTGTAATACAGCTACTATAACATGTTCTTTTCATTCATCAATACACCCAGTCCAAGTTGGTTAATTTAATTTATACATACATTTTACACACAAGGACAGTGAAAGTATTTTTTTTTTACAAATTCTCAGTTCATACATAAATGTAAAAAAAGAGATCTGCCCAAATTACATCATCTATAATACTGCGTATTCAAGGGTTTTTAACATTAGCACAAAGGAAACTGAAAAAAGAGAAAGGATACAAAAAATATGTATATCTGTATAAATATCAATTTAAGAGTAACAGACTTGTTTTATACATTATAGAGCAAAGCAGAGGCTTCTTAGAATAAAAATACAAAAAGAGAAAGTTATACAATTAGTCTGAAGTCATGAAGTCCATCAAAGATTGTCAGCCTGACTTAATATTTATGAATCTGAATAAGAGGAGGATTGTTGCATGTGAGCACAGCCTGCATTAAAGCACAGCATCCTCAATCAGCCTCTCAGATGAAGAATAACAAAAGAGGTCTGCAGAAAAAGGAGGAACTTTTTTTAAAAAAAGATTGTGCTGCTTATCGTAGACAAGACATTTATAGAAAAATCAAAACATTGTCAAGCAAAACAAGGCAACCAAATAATCCACCACACATTTTCCATCACCGACCTGTTGAGAATAACGTACGTAAAATTCAGAATACTGCTGGAACCGTTTTGGTATTAACCCAAAAATTTCAGTTCAACAGAAAAAAAAGAGCATTTACTGTTTGCTGATTGTCATTAAGCAAGAGGATAATCATCTGCAGAGGACAGAACATGGCACAGCACAAGAGTAGTTAAGCAACACGCTTCACTTGTGTGTTATTTTGGGAAAAATAGAAAATGTACCAAACTTTTTACGGTTAAACCATTTGTAGTTCCATAAGAGAGGAAAATTCGACTTTTCCCCCTCAGTAACATGTCCTGAAGCCAACTTGCCTCATTCCCCTTCATCCCCTAACCCTGATCGTCTCTTGTTTCGCCTCTGTCTGAACCGGACACCGCCCACGCTGCAGTCAGGGCCAGCCCGGCTTGCAGCGGACCAGGAGTCCACCCAAAGATTCTGCAAAATACCAGTCATCCTACACATCGGCACAGTCGTTCTCCTCATCGTCGAGTGGTGACACGTGCTACAACATTCAGCTAGTAAGGCACACAGCTCGCTACTTTCAAAACCCAAACACACTTAAGCCAACATTTCTTTAAACTGCAACAAAATAAAATATGTAATAACAAATATTACCATAATTATAATGTAAATAATATTAAACACAATAATAAGCAGCATGTTGTAACTAAAAGGAGAAAATACATATATAAACCAATATATTTGTACATTTTTAGAGCTAAAAAGAATATTAAGTGTTTAGAAAACTATACACACATGTCATTTCTGTATTGCACATAGTCATTCTATCACACGTTTGGCTGCTGTAAGGACATGTTGCTTTGTTTTTATTACCGCCTCCTGAAAATAGAAGAAGCTGTGATGCAGCTACGCAATAATAATAATAATAATAACAATAATAATAATAATAATAATTAAAAAGCTGTACAATTGTGCATCCTGGTAAATATCTGGGTGTATTAAGAGTTTTGATTCTGTACAAACTGGAGCCTCCTCAGACAGATTCAGGTCAGTGCAGAGCTGGCTCTGGCTTGTTGAATCAGTTTGTGTCTCGTGGCATTCACCAGTCCTTTTTCTTAAAAAAGAACCCCCCTCCCACCCCCCCATCTGTAAACAAAAACATGAAAGCGAGAGCATTTGAAGGAATTCACTGCATGACTGGAAAAAAACAGTGATACTGCTGATTTTATGAAACATGGGCTCAAATGCAGCAGTGCTTCAATCCGAATCTGCCTGAATTGTTTGTTAGCTTACGAAGTTTGGGAGGGAGAAGGGGTGGGGTACAACAGTCACTATAGAGTATTAAGAACATTTGTGTCAGGTTATCTCCAAGCAGTGAGGCTGTCTTAGTCAAATAGGTACAAAATGAGGCATTTGTAGAGGAGAAACTATAAATATTTCTGCTTGAAGCTGCAAAAAAAAGGGACATTTTCAAAACACTGTATCTCATATTTCCGTGGTTTCATTAGAGGGATTGTTCTGTCAATAATAGATAAAAATCAAGGTGTCCGAACATCAATATGGACATAAAGATCTATGCAAAATCCAACACCCTTTTCACCCTTTGTGACTGAACACGTGCTTTAATGAGCAAGCATGTGTGTTGATATGTCTTTGTGGCTTATTGTGCAACAGCTGTGAAAAGAGGTGCTATCAAGAAGTAAACTGGTTCCACTCTTCACGTTGCCATGTTCAATACTTGAGTGAATAGCAGTTCGGGAAGAAGCTCCGTCGCTCCTGTCAGGACGTCAATAAGTCATCTGTAAGACCGAGGGTGGAAGGAATGGCAGGGAGAAGCTGCAAGAAGAGCATCTCTGTGAATAATAAGCACCTCCTTTCAGCTTGCACGGTTTTGTGAGTCTGCCTCTGCTTCACGCTCGATGCAGTCAGCCGCACGCAGAATGTCGTCTCTTGGTCCCGGATCGGAAGAGTTTTTATACTGGAAGTCGTTGTGGACACCGTGCAGACACCACAAGGTGGCGATGTTCATCCATTTTGCTCCTGCAACACGGCAGATATGCAGAAACACACACACACACACACACAGGTGCACCTTTATCTGTACACACAGACACACACCTGAGAGGTGCAGTGGGAGGTGCATGATGAGCAGTATCACACAAGCTGCTTGTCACAATGCAGCTCTAAACATACACCGGCTCGCATCCTTCGCCCTGCTCTCCCTCCTCCTCATCCTCCTCTTCTTCCTCCTCCTCCTGCCCCTCCTCCTCCTCTTCCTCTTCTGGGCCCATGCTGGCAGCTCCCGTGATGCCCGATGCCACCTCGCTTGCCTCCGGTGGCTTTGGATAGCGGAAAGGGCAGCCGTTGTCATCGAAGAACCTGCGGAAAGTGAACTCGTAGAAGGCGTGTTCTGGGTGCTTCCCGTGTGGTGAGCAGAGTATGTCCAGAGCCCGGGTGCTGTCGCCGCTATCGCTCCACGCCCCTGGACCTCCTTCCTCCTCCACAGGGTCAAAATTGGACGTGTCCATGGGGTGGGCGATCTTGGGTCGATAAGGTGCTGGCTGCTGTCGCTGATTGCTGGTGAAATCGACCTGGGAGAAGAAGGGGTGAGCCTTGATCTCACCGGCGCCGTTGGTGCCGAGGCGGTCCTCCGCGGAACAGCAGAGGCGCCCGATGATGTCGACAGCTTCTGGACTGAGTTTGACCTGCGCAGGCACCTGTAGCGTACTTTCCCAGTTGATGACCTGCAGGAGAACAGACACAATACAGTTTAAAGCTGTGCTAAAGCTCACATGCAACCATGCAGGAGGTCGTTCGGTTTTCAAATTGATATTATTTCTTCCAGATTTCATTTTAGTTCTTCTGTTTTCAGTATTTTCTTCCTGAATTCTGTGATTTACTCAATAACTTCCTGTTTCACAAAGGAAAGGGACGAATCGTGGTGGAATTCTCTTACAGATGATCTTATTGAAGCCAAAGAGGCTTTTATGATACAGATGCTGGACACTAAGGAGTCAGAGACATGCGTCCTGTGGCAAACCTCCTGGCAGGGATTCCAATCTGCTTCAGCTGCAGCGACTGGCTGTCGCCTCTATGGCCCGTATGAACCGTGTGTTCAAGCAGAGAAATGTTCCACCACAGACATCCTATTTTAAAACTCATTTTTTCACGTTGAACACAGAGGAGATGCAAACAGCGGCCATTCTGTGTGGACTTTGCATGTTCGAGCCTTTCCAGAAACTCTGACTTCCTCCCACCGTCTAAACTCATTCATGTTAGGGTTAAGTGACAACTCTAAATTGACCACAGGAGTGAGTACAAGCATAAATGGTTGTTTGTCTCTTTGTTTGCCCTGTGATGGACTGAAGGCCTGTCCAGGTGTATCTGCCCCTCACCTGCTAATAGCTGGGACGGGCTTCCAGCTTTCCAGCAACCCTGAATTGGATTAAGCAGTAAAGAAAATGTATAAATGAATGCTGAATATGGGGCTAAAGTGCTTCAGTAAACATGGACTAACATTTCAGATCTTCAGAACAGCCTATAGCTGCAGCTCAAACCCTCAGAGTAACTCAGTTTGATCTCATTTTATGACAACATTCCTCTGTGTTTGTTAAACTTCACACTTGTTACACTTACTCTGCTAGCTGATGAGCCCTGGCAGCACAAATGAGGTCAAACAGACATGTTTGACTCGCATTTTGTTCATAAAACTATCAGATAAGCAGGAATAAGATTAAATGTCAGTCTTATAAGAGCAAAGCCCAAAAAATGTCCTAACTTCCATCTAAATATTTTATTGCTAAACTCCACAAATCCATTTCAGAGATCGTAGAATAACATGTTTAAACTGAATCTGGGTGCTCGCGCTCTGAAAATGGCTCCCAGCGTCCCACATTTTCTGAACACCCTGTTGAGACATGCCTTTTAGTCCCATCGTAACAGGTTCATCCCAGGTGAACCGATTCAGCTGTTAGACAAGTTAGATGACAGATGTGACAGAGTAGTTACTCTCCTCATCTGTATGAATGCAAATGACTAAAAGGAGAGATAATGTGAGACACCAATCTGATCATTTCTATTATAGAAATTATAAATAAAAGCAAGTATTTTATCTTCATCACTCACCTTAATTTGAGTCTCAGTAGGTGTTGGAGCAAGGAAGGGTGGCTGTCCCACTAACATCTCAAACAAGATCACTCCCACGCTCCACCAGTCGCACAGCTGAGTGTAACCTGCACAGAAAAAATACATGTCAGGTTATTTAACAAGTGACCGAAGCTTGAAGCATGTAGTCCAATCAAGCACAACTCTGTCAATAAAATAGGTTTTTATCTGAAGTATAGTAAAGCTTGACTCATGTATCTTCTGTGTTCACCCTAAATAATAAATATAATATTTGTCTGCATTAAATACTTCCTACGTGTGTTTGATCCAACAACATTTTAGAATTTACTTTAAATAATTTTTAAAAAAACTTTATTTACATGTTTTACAGGTCAAAACACATTTAATTACTCTTCATTTAAAAGATAAAACCTATTGCTATCAGGACATCACAATGAGAACTTTGCATACATCTGAGTGATCAGCCACATCTTACATAGACGGAAAACAAAGGGAACTTTTTTGGCATGATATTTATAATACTTGTTGATATAAAAGTTCATTTGCAGCTCTTAGCCATGCCTCTGACTCTCCTCCTGAAAAAAAAAACATCTTTTGGACACCAGAAATATACAATACAAACTGCCTGTTTATTCACACACAGTTGCTCTTTGCATGCACATCATCTGACATCAGTGAAATCTGCATTTGTTTGGTCATCACCCACCTTTGCGTAGCAGAACCTCAGGTGCGATGTAATTAGGCGTTCCCACTAGCGAGTGAGCCAGGCAGCGCTGGTGCTGGCGGTTGGCACGTTGCTCCAGTGTCATCAGCCGGTCGCCGCAGCGACAGTTAGATACATCATCCCAAAAGTCACTGGGCTCCATGCTGTCTTGCCTGACGTGACTCCCTGGAAACAAAAGAGGAGTGATCTCTGGTAGGTGTTACGTTGGACAGCGTATTTTCTTTACATTACAAATGTACCATGTTATTCTAAATGGTCAGAATTTGTATGTTTATATAAATATACCCTCCTCCTTGATTAGGACAATAAAGAAACCTCACCTTTCTGGTAATACTTGGAGTTGTGGGTCCAGCGAAAGCCTGTACACAGACCAAAGTCAGTAAGCTTGATGTGTCCGTCGAGGTCGATGAGGATGTTGTCGGGCTTGATGTCGCGATGGATGAACCCCATCTTGTGGACGCTCTCAATGGCAAGTGTCAGCTCGGCTATGTAAAAACGTGCCAGATGTTCGGGGAAGACCCCCATCCGGATGAGCAGGCTCATCATGTCTCCCCCAGGAATGTAGTCCATGACGAAGTAAAGACTGTCCCGGTCCTGGAAGGAGTAGTAAAGACGTACCACCCACTCATTGTCTGCCTCTGCCAGGATGTCACGCTCTGCTTTCACGTGGGCGACCTGCACCAAAACACACAAACTTTCATGTCGGATGGCTTATTATTATTATTTTATTTACCATCACAACAACCTTTGGTAAAAAAAAAAAACCCCTAGGGTTCAAATGGTTGAACCCAAAGCTGCTGTAACTCACCTGGTTCCGGTTCAGGACGTCTTTCTTGCGCAGTGTTTTCATGGCATAAAGCGCACCAGTGTCTACTTTACGTGTAAGGCACACTTCACCAAAAGCACCGATGCCCAGAGTCTTGATTTTGACAAACATGGACTTGTCCATTTTGGCCCGCCGTAGCCGGTTGTAGTTGGATTCTTTTTGGTTCAGCATCTTCCTCATCTGTTCCTGCTCTGCTTCTGATAGGCCAGCCTGGGCAGAAAAAAGAGGTTGGAGAAAAAACAGAGATATTATGAATCTATGGCCATTTAATAAAAAGTAACTAAGCCCAGTTCCCTGTTCTGTGGGTTTTTTTTTTTCTTTTGGTCTGTCGTGTGTTTTGTATATTTAATCCCTTTTGCAGATGTTTTGTTTAAATAACAATTTAAATAACAAAGAGTAATTCATTTTGAGCTCATGCAAACAAAAATGTGAGCTCATGTCTTTATTATTTCAGGACACAAAGTTCTTATAAGAAACACAAAGGTTTACAGTCTGTTGGAGAGCAAGTCTCCAAATAGATTATAATTCTAACCTGCTGTATTTGCCATACAAGTGTCCTTTTCTTATTTTAAGCTTTACCTTGGTATTTTACACCAATACTTTCACTCTGAGAGTGATGAAGATTAACTATAACTTGTTACTGTAACCATGAATGTGTGGTCTTACCTTGGACATTTCATTTTCCAGCTGGAGCCTGCGGTTGAGCTTCTGCTGGTAGGTCTTCATTACGTTCTCTATGTGCTGCTCCATATAAAACTTGAATGCGAACGGAGAGTAGGTTTTGATGCGGGACTCCCTTTTCTCCTCATCTCGCCCATTCTTCCTCACAGGAACAGGAGATGTTTGTATCTGCTTCTTGTCTTTCACTGTTTTTTCTCCCTTGCCCATCTTTGCCTTCTCTTTAACCTGCTGGCCCTCCTTGCCCTTGCCACTCCCTCCACTACCACTGTGTGTGTTTCTTGCAACAGGGTTGCTGAGATCTTGAGCTCCACACATGGCTCCAGCTCCTTCCAGGGCTCCTGTCTCGCCGCCTGCTCCAGACATGAGTAGATTCTTTGGGTAAGGTGGTGGAGGGCAGCGTGGTTCCTGAGCAGGCTCTAGGGGGTATGTCTCTTCTGGCATGTAGCCCAGAGGTTCTGCTGCCTCTTGGGACTGAGCTGTCATCCAACCAGGGTGACATGGTCCCACAGCTGTTTTGGGTTCTGGCCTCATCACACGGATGCTTTTGACAGGTGGTTGGATAGGGGGTGATGTTACAGCTGTGATTGTGTTTGGAGGGCCCAAAGAGGACTCTTGCTTTCCAGCAGGAGGGGGTGCAGCCATTGGCGGCCGGACACCACTTGGACCCGCAGAACGACTGTTAAAGGAGTTGGTTCTGCTGGGAACGCGCACTTCCCCTCGGAATGGCCCCTGGGGCTGTGGTTGCCTAGATGGAGGGGCCCCTTCAGGACCTGGGGGCCCTGCCCAGTGGTGATCATAGAGGTCCAGGTTGAGGCTGGCCCTGGAGGGAGTCATCAAACCCTGGGGCAGGTCTGAAAAGTCGGGGCCCATAGCCCCCACTCCTCCTGGGGAACGGGACATCATGTGAACCTGGTGGGAGGTGGGGCTGTTCTGTCGGGGGTGGGAATGAGAGGCAAGGTAAAGGGTAGCAGGGTATCCACCACCTCCCCCTCCAGGACCATTCTGACCCATTCCCCCTTTCCCCTGCATGTTAACGTAGTTGTCTGGAGGGGCCATAGGGGGAGGTGCCATCTTGTTCTGGAAAGAGGGGGTCCTCTTGACTCCATAACCTGCAGGCTCCATCATATGTTGTCTCGGATGGCCATAGTCATAGTGTGGACCTGGGACAGGGCCCCCTGGTGGCTGTGGCTGGAGCTGCAAAGGTTGGCCAGGCACATTGTAGCTCATCATAGGCCCATGCTGCTCCATGCTGCCAGGGTAGCCCTTCTGCTGGGCTCCTGGGGGGTACATATTGGTGCCTGGGTTGCTCGGGGTGGCCATAACTGGTGGATAACTGCCCATACTGGGAGGTCGGCCCATTGGATTCCCCATAGTGGGGCCCTGTGCTGCACCCGAGGGCGGCATCATGTAGGTCATAACGGGGGGTGCACCCATGTAAGGTCTGCCCATCTCACTCTCCGGACCGTATCCGGCTGCCCCATCATACATAGGAGCCCCCATCTGATGATATGGAGGCATGGCCCCTGCTTCGCCTGGAACCTCCATTGCATTTGGCATGCCAGCTTTGCCTGAAACAAAGAATAAAACTAATTTTTAGTGTATAAAAAAACAACTTTCACTGATAAAATTCAACTCTTTGAAGTCGTATTTATACCTGGTGAAGTCTGCTTGATGACACGAACGATGAGCTCATTGTGAGGATCAAGGTAACCCATTTTACTGATGTACTCTAAGGCTGCCTCAATGTTCCTGCTGCCAGTCTGCTTCAGCGCCCGTAACGCCATTTCCTATTAGAAACAAAAACACATCTTTAGGAACTTTTTTTCATGACCTTCATTTACAGCTTTCTTTTATTCCTAGTTTGCAGATATCCAGTGTTTGACTGGAGGGAAATGCATAGTTTGAGAATAACTGAAGGGGGATACAATTGAATGCATGGCAACCACATAAAAACAGGATGCTGCATGTGTATAACACACATGTACATGTTCATGCGTGACATTAACACTTGAATAAACAACATTCCATTAAAAATAATAGAAAAAAACCCCAGTAGGGGCTCAAACACATGCATCCTCTTCACTCGAGGTCATGTACCACCGAGTTCCTGTGTCAGACAATATAACAAACTAACATAAAGCAACGGAAAACATTGTTAAACGTATTTTTGTTATCAGTTTTGTAGAAAGCTAGACTAAAGAGGTTTATTCCAGAAATATACATCCTGTGAATGTGGCTTTCCATCAACATGGTTTACCTTCACTCAGTGACCTGTGCAGTCCAGCAGTTTTCTGACTTTTCTAAGGGATCAATGCATGAGCCCTACCACATTCCCTTCCATCTCCCTGACTCAACACTGCATTTTTTTCCTCTTTCATATCCACAGGTGGGACATGTGGACTGGATCCAAACGCTTGGAAGTTGCCGTTTCAACAGGTGGGTA
>JBAMIG010000013.1:4165657-4181997 GCA_037177335.1 Kiunga ballochi | reverse complement strand
TTCCTCTTTCATATCCACAGGTGGGACATGTGGACTGGATCCAAACGCTTGGAAGTTGCCGTTTCAACAGGTGGGTAACTCCTACAAGTATGTAGGTCAACTATGTGAAAAATGTTTGACTATTTCAGCTGTTTTTTAATTATTCAGCAGTTGCCGTTCAGTCGATTTCAGATGCAAAAGCAAAAATGTGAAGAATGAGAATATGTGGCAGATTGTGTTGAATTTTGCATGCAGTCACATTGGGACAGCCTTCAGTTCTACACCCTAAACTACCACACTGATACACTAAAACAAATCATCACATATAGCTCTGAGTATAGGCAGAAATGTTGGGTACTTTATGATCCAATAGCAATGGAGATCCTGCCCATAATAGAGACATCATGCACATAATGTACAGCAGATGCAAACAATTAGCTGATCTGAATCCATCTACAAACAGAAAATTCTTTAGATGTTTTGAACGAGGAACAAGTCAAAACTGAACTGCATTCATGTCTCTTAATATCCGTTTTACAACAGTAACCAGAATGTGAGGAAAACATCAAACCCGTCTCCCTCTCAGACTGAGTGACCCACACCTACATGAAGAATTCTCCTTGAATGGCATATGACTTCACTGTAAAGACATTTGAAGTCAAACCTCAGCCCAGCTGCAATGACAGACTCTCTGATGCCCCTGCTGGCCACACTCAGAAACAACATCTCTATAGATACTACTCATCTGTAACAATATATTCCTATTCCAACATTTCTGGTGAAATCATATTTCTCTTCTGGTTTTTAGAAGATCTAATCAACCACAGCCGAGGTGTGACACCAAATACTGTGACCCAAAAGGAAAGTTCACCTGCAGAATCTCCTACAACCGGTTTCAAACCACTTTTTTTTCCTTGTAAGTGATAAAAATGATGAACAAAGCCCAAATAGACTTAGTAGAAAGCTAAAGTTTACTTTCTCAGTAAAAAAAACAGGTTTTTTGTTTAAGTTTCACACTTTACTCCACTATAACAAACACGGCCCCCATTTCACTGGCATGATTTTTCCCACAATGACAAGAACGATGCAGAAACTATTCCTCCAATTAAATCTCACTAATGGTTTTAAGATCTTTTATAAAACATTTAGAGCATTTAAGTGCCTCTAATCAGACCATCTTCTAGATAATATCTCATGTTTCAGCCAGCTGTTTGGTAACCATGTTTTCCACTAACAGAACAGAGTTGTGACCGAGTGGCTTCTTAAATAACATCATTCATCTTCCTGATAGTTCTTATGATGATTACAGAATATTTTTTCAGGTAAAGTATAAAGAATATGATGATGACGATAAAAGAACATGGATACATCTTTGTCCTTTAAGGCTAGGCCAGTGAGGAAAGAGCAGACAGGGGAGGAATTATCCCAGAGGAGCCATTTTCTAACACTACTTTCTGCCCTTTCTCAGGCCTGCATTAGTCAGCTGGATACTTAATCAAACAGAAATTGTTTAAAAGCATGCCCTCAGAGGAGTTGTAGGCACAGTCAGCTCTGAAAGCTGGGAAATGCCAAGACCGTGCACTTTCTGCGCCTTCAGTAAAGTGTGTTCATAAGCATTGTCCATCAGTGAGTCAATGCATTAATGGATACGATGTGCACAAGCTCGCTCTACTGTACCCTCCCTGTGCATGTGTATACCTTTAAATCCCTAAGCGCAACGCTGACCACACACACATACACACACTGGGAACTGTTTATAGTTGGTTTCCTGTGTGTACATGTGTGTGTGTGTGTGTGTCTGTTACATTCCAGCGTAGCCAGAGGAGAGCGCTGGCTGCCAGAGCCGCCCTGTACTGTCACATTTTGTCCTTTTCTCTTCAGCCTTTCCACCTCGTTTGCTCTGCTTCCTTAAGGCCTCTTTAAAGCTCGGCTTTGTTCAAGCGATCTGAAGATCATTAAAACATGGATACTGGTGGCTTTTCAGACAGCCTCTAATGGAGGTGACATCCAAGGGCTGAATAATGGGGATTAAAGAAAAGAAAAAACCTAAATTTAACCTAAGTTCAATCTGCTCTCTGATATTCAACAGGAGGCCAGTATTATGTGGTGAAAAACAGGGTTTTCAGTCAAGTTTCTACCATAAAGTGATGCAAAATGTCTCAGAAACAGTATGTATTAAATGTGATAGATAGCTCCAGCTCCGGTCCTTGATGGCCACAATCCTGCAGGTTTTCTATGTGTCCCTAGTCTGACACAGCTGACTCAAGTTAATCAGTGATTATGCTGAACTTTATTGGCTTTCGTATCCATTTAATGGAAGCCAGGTGTGTTGGAATAGGGATACATAAAAAAAACTCGAGGACCAACTTTGGTCTGGTCTTAAGTAAAAAACATGTCGCAAACTATCTATTTGAAAAATACAGCAAAGACTACACACCAACACTGAAAGAATAAATGTTTTTCTTTTTATCTTTAGTAGCCAAAAAGTTGGGAAAGGAGCATGTTCACCTCTATGCTGCTTCCCTGAAGACCAGGGCACATGTTTGGGAGCAATGGATGTCAGCATTTGCAGCTTCAGAGGTGGAACTTTTTTGCCATTCTTACAAAATACCAATACGCTGCAACAAGATTTGCTTTTTATGTTGAGCCAGGATTTGCTCTTCTTGTAAGAATTCTTGATGTCAGCATGTTCCTCCAAACCCAGTATGCATCTCTCCCTTCAGAAATGTGCCATTTATCCATGCTATGTACACTTATTCCAGAATAATATTGCTTGAATGAATAATAAATGTATTATTTAATCCCCGTACCATTATAGATCCTGGCTTCCTGAACTGTGTGCAGATAACAAGCCTGAAGGATGCAACTCCATGATTCCCAAACAGAAGTAAAACATAAGCTTAAAAGGAAGCTTTTATAAACAGCTAAAAGGGTGCAGCCATCTTTTTTCTGACCATCGTTTTGGTTTCTGTAAGGTTGGTAAGCGTTAAATGACATCTAAAAAAATGTCCTAAGTATATAAGTGTAAATGTGTGTGTGTGAGAGAGACTTGTAGGTTTGTGGGATAAAAAGTGTGAAGCACTTTGTGTTGTATGCATGTGTGTGAAAAGGGCTCTATAATTTAACAAAATTTATTGCTTGATAGAGGAGTTTTAGCTTATTTGAAATAGATTTTTTAAAAGGCTTTTCTGTGCTCATGCAGTGTTAATTGTGGTTAATCATGTTTGTCTTTGCTGCAACCGTACATGGTGGCCTGAGGATTACGATACAACGATAGCTGAACGGTTAGTTTTGGGCCTGTGGACAAATCAAAGTAACCTTCCCCCGATGCATTAGAGACAATACGAACCACAAGTTCTATTCAACTTTAGTCCGTAAAATGTAATTGAAGTGATTCACAGAGTGGTGGACCACTCACTTTAATCACCTCTCCATATTTATCTCCAATCCTGTTACTGACAGACAATTTACATAATTAATACCTGGATGTCCCAGTATGTTTTTCACCAATGCATTTTTCAACCATAATATGTTTTTCTTATCTGGTTACCTTTTTTATTTTTATTTTATTTGCATTTTATAAATCGTGCCATCTGTTTAACACCAAAAGGAGAAAGTGGCATGAACACATCAAACTGAAAATATGACGGAGTACACTGAGGCGGTGTAAATACAAATACATGGAAAAACCAGTGCAGAGCTGAATGTGAGTAATAAATCAGTCTGAGTGCATGTTGTACAATCAGAGTATTGAATAACATTGCAGCTGCGGGCTTTACCATATAAACATTTAAACATTTTGTGCACAACCCAGAATATGTGCATTCTCAGCCTAAATACGGTGCTTCATCTACAAATTTGAGGTTTTTTTAAGCATAATAAACAAACTTTTGCTATTTGGTTTAAAACACAACCGCAAAAATGCAATTAAAACAGCTCTGAGTGGAAGATATATCGCACCGCCATGACAGCAGTTCTCTGCTTTGTATTGTTAGTCTCTTCCTCTTGCATTGTGTGTCTGTTGGGCGGAGGCGGGTCTGGTAACCCCGGCTGTCATGGCGACAGATGTTCCTCACTCACATTCCTCAACCCAGGAAGCAGGAATTTGAGCTATTTGCAGTCTGGATAGCCTCTCTCCAGTTCGCTTTCCCAGTTGAAAATGCCCAGGCCACTTTTGCAACCTTGTCATAATGGTTTGTGGACACAGAGTTAACCCAAACGCATAATCACAAGCCTACAATCTTTGAAAAAAAACACACACAAACTCCTCTGATGGACTGACAAAACGAACACAAACCCAGGATGGGATGCGCACGCGTGCTTTTCTTCACACAGGATGGAAAACATTACCAAAAGTGTTTTTAATTTAAGCTATCTTATTGACCCAATTCGGAGACACATTCCAGTTCTGGACCCAGGAAATCAAAGCCATATGGAGCAGAATCAGGAGTACAGATGGGACACACCAAGAGGGGCGTCTATAAAACATTTCCACAGAGAGAGAGAGAGAGAGAGAGAGCTGGAAATGCTTTCACAGCTCTCCTCTTCCTCATCCATGGCAGCACACAGAAACAGTTAAATAAAGCTACAAGTCACATAAAAACACAGGGCTACGCCTCCAATTCATGTTCTTTTGGCACCGTTGGTACACAAAACAGCATGTTTGTTTGCTTACGCACTGGGAACATGCTTATAGCGTGTACTAGTACACGGCAAAAGATCTGTAATGTTAGCAATAAATAAATAAATTAATGTGAAAACATCTCCCTCTTCTCTTCACTTCCTGTCTTTCCCAGTCATTACGGATCCTGGCATGCCACCCCCACCCTTGTTCCCCCTTAAAAACATTTCCTCCTTTAATAAGAAAAAAAAAAAGCATGATTATGTAACAAGCCACAATGGTATGCAACCTGCAGCTGGAGGAGCAGGGAAACAGGAGGAAGATGAGGCGAGCTGATAAGAGCCGGGCTGAAAAAGCAGGACTGCATCAACAAGGTGGAGAAGAGGGAATTAGCTGAGGGCAGTTTGAGGACATGATGATTGGAAAAAAGAAAGAAAACAGTGGTGGAATTTATATCGGATATATGAAGAAATCCTCAATAAAATAAATAAATTAATTAATTAAATTTTTTTTTTTTAATTTAAAAAGAAGAAATCCTCAGTGATGTAAATATGAATACAACAGCAAGGTGGCCTGAATCACCACATGGTTTCTATCTCAATAATCTGTATTTTTCACACAATATAACGTGCTGAATGAACTTTCAGTACAGATAACTGGTCCAGACCTCAGTGTTTTACATCACAAGTAGGACTCTGTGGTAACCGAGATCCTGCTGCCTCACAAGGAAAAGAGGAAAGTGCTAAAAAGAGAACATAGAGGCAGTTTAGGTGAGCGATGATGGGCTGGCATCATGCTCTGTTCTGCACCATAAAGCAAAATGCATCAGAGTCTGATTTCAACCCGACAATGACCAAAAGAGACATTTAGTGGAAATTATAAAAGTGTTTTAGCGTTTCTAATTCTCAGAAAACAATTTAAAAATTACAACTCTTGATAAATGATCAGGTTTTAGTTCAGACGTCTAGGTGTTAAATTCGGACAGGTTTTTTATTTCTAAATCAACGCTAGAATTAAATGAGCTCATTTGAAACAAAAATGCTTCAAAGCTGAATCTGGCATGTTTCCCGCTGACCCCATTACTGTAATGCACTTTTTCTACACCTTCCAGGGAAAAATTATCGTTTAACTTCACTTTTTCATAATCCTGCAGCTTCTTTTGGTATATTTGTGTATTTTTCACTACAGCTGAGTGGAGGAGCCCGATCAAGAGATGCCCAATTGATCTTTTGGGCATTTTACCCATTTTATTTATTTATTTTTAAGCAGAAAATATGTAAATATGCATGAGACAAACAACAAGTTTCATGGTAACAAAAAGATAAAAACAAAATGTAACGTCAACTTTGTGCTGATGTGGAAAATAAAACCTCACATCAAAACTGTTGAAAAGCTCTTTGATTTGCTGGATGACCCATGAAATTATGGGTACAAGCGGGCGAGGTGAGTTTCCTCCACAGGGTGTTGGGCTCTCTCAGCATCAGGATGAGAAGCTCAGTCCTTCATGAAGGGCTCAGAGCAGGACTACAGGAGGAGGCGGATGACGTGGCTCAGACATCTGGTCAGGAAACCCCCTGAACACCTACCAGGTGAGGTATTCTGGGCAAATTCAACCAGGAGGAGGCCTTTGGGCAAATGTTGGAAGGACTTCTCTCTGCTGGCCAGACGAGCCAGGGAGTAGGAAATCTGAACTTCCCTGCTGCACGCTGCTGCCATGGCAACCAAATGAGCTGCAGAAACTAAAAGGATGGTTTTAACACACCTTAATAACTCAATGTGATCTTGCAACGGCGGATCTTCTCAACCTCATGCATTTATAGAGAGATAAATAAGTTTTCTTCAACACTGGTGGTTTTATACATTATTTTATGTCAAAAGGATCATTGAAAATATTCCCTGTAAATCTGCAACCTGAACTATCTGAAGGTACTGGAAATAAGAGCATCCAGCACCAAAATTAGCAGAGGTCCAGATTCCTGGTTGACTCTGGCCCACTGAATAAGGCAGTTTTCTTTCTTAATCCTTTCTTTTTCTGCAAAGTATTATGAAAAACCAAACCAGTTAAACAAAGGGGCATGAGGAGAACACTTCAGGAGATGATCATGTGTGCGGGTCGTCACTCAACTGGCCACTTGCACCAGAACTTGTTTGTCCAACATGTGGCGATCAACATTAGGTGTTGTGTAGCAGCTGATGGGCTGCATTTGCCTCCGCTTGTTGCTGAGGTTTGTTTTAAGTGCAAAGGGGGAGAATTCCTTCCACAACACCACTAAAACACACAGACAATACCGGGTTTGGAAATGTGTCTGAACGAAGATGCATCTGCAGGAAGAACGGAGCAAACAGACGGATGGATGTACAGGAACAAACGGACCAAAAGCCTGAGCCTGACCGGCTCCTGCAGACGGAGGAACAGGAGGAGAGGCGACTTGTTGGGTTGTGGCTCGACTGCGACAAAAGGAACTGTTCCACCCTGCTGCCATTGAATGTTCACTTCCTGTTTGTATTGACTCGTCCAGCCTTGCGCTGGTCCATTCACAATAGCAGCAGAATGGAGGTTAACTATCCAGCACAGCAGCAGAGGAAGTAGCTGCTACTTTGGCCTAAAAACATGTTTGAAATTCTGGATCAACAAGAGTCTAAAAAAAGGGTCATTTATAGGAAAAAAACAGCAACTTCTGCTGCTTATGATGTTGCATTTTAATTTGAATGATTCAAACAAGCTTTAATGTCAGTGACAACTAGTGATGTGAGAAACCCACATTTATTTCATCTGTCTGGAAGCTCAGGTCCAAGCAGTCCAGTAAAACGCCATCAAAGTTAAGTATCTTTAAGATAAAACATTATCAGCTTTCAACATTTACAGTAACAATCAACTCGCCAGCATCCTTGGTTTAGGTGTGGTTTTCCTGTTTCACTTACAAAAGATTAATAAGGAACATGTCAGGCTAAAACCCTAAAAAAAACAAATTAAAGCAGCCATCACTTTGCTAATACGCCATTAATCATGGAGGATGGAAACCATTTAAAATGTTCAGAATAATCCAACTCAGGTGCTACGTGAGCTCTGAATCAGAGCTAGTTATAAAATATCTTTTATTTAATTAGCTTTATATTTTAAACTAAAATAAACTTAAAATAAATGCTAAGATTCTGGATATCAGTGGCAATACTGACTTACTGTGCAAGTTGATGAAAAATAGCAGAAAACCTTATAAAGTTTCAGCAGTTTTCTCTGAAATTTTTCACTGTTTTGATCCTTTTTTACTTTCAGAGTTTTTAGTTGAGAAAAAAGATAAATATGAAAAAAAGACTCGTAGCACAACATTATTAGCAGTAGCACCTGACTGGCTATCTCCTGCTGCTTCCAGTTTAAACAAAAGCAGTTTCAGAGATTTTAACAAGCTACCAGTCCAGTCCACGTCGGTAAAACCCGTTAAATCTTTCATATCTAGAGTTAAGAGTTCACCATCTAGCCTGTGTTTTGGCTAACTCAAACTCAGATCTGATTCCAGCTTATAAAGGTTTAAGTGATGCAAGCTGTCATTCAGCTGTCTCAGCATCTCGTCCTCCTGTTACTACTTAAGATAAAACACTGTTTTTGATCCAAATCTGGGAGAAATTCCAGAAATCTTCTGGGGAAGCCCACAAAGAAGCCGAATCCTCCCCTCAGTTCTGCAACCTGCTTTCCTCTTTTACACCTTAGCCATTATAAAGCTGTCGGGATTTCTAAAATCTAAGATTTGGATTTAAAACTTAGTAGAAACAAATGATGACCAGCGTAAAAAAAAAAAAAGCAGCTATAAATGAAGAATTAAAAAATATCCACGAGCCCATTTTTACTCTCCTGTTCCTCTGATGTGGCACAGTCAGTCCAGATGTGGAAACAGGATGCAGAGCAAAGGTCCTGCTATCAGCACAAAACTCTACAAACAGTGGGTCTTTGTGATAAGCCTAAAAATCAATCTGGCTGCTCTTCTTCACAGCATGGGCTCCAGCGGAGCATTTTTCACATACCGAGCTCCATCACAGGGCCTTTAACCACAGACGCACCGGATCTTAACTGGACTAACCACATTTTGTTAAGACAATCTGATTCAATCATCTCCTTAAGCCCCCCCCCACCCGACATACCTCACACTGCTTCAGTGCAGATTTCTACAGCTCCTAAAGAGCAGAGAATGGCTACAGAATAATGAGAGGCTCTTCTGGTCATCGTGGCAATGGCACCCGGGGAAAAAAATCATTTTCAGTCATCCTGTTTCAGACTGAATCACACTGGCATTTAATACGCTGAAGAATGAACTTCTACAAACAGCTGGCAGGTAAACCCGAGTTTCCAAACGTTTCCATGTGCTGAAGCAAGCGCATCAACTTCCAGTATCTGACTGGATAAAACCTAAACTAAAGGGTTTCCTTTAAAACTCCAGCTAATTATCTGAAAACTGTCCTTACATTGGAGGTATTCTCCAGCTGGGAGGAGGTGAGGTGACCCCGGGTTAACAGCTTCCACATGACCCACTCTAGCTTGGGTTTCTGTGGCTGGAGGCTGAATGTGAAGCTGACCCTCGTTTCCTCCTCTTCATTCTTCGGGAGATGTCTGAATCGCATTCTTCATGTGAGATGGAGCGGGTAAAAAAAAGATGGCAAACAGCCCCGACGAGAAATCCACCTGATGTTTCAACATTTCAACGCGGGGGCCTGTTACGCAACCGCATTGCTTTATACTTGGCAGGGAAGTCTTGATTTGTATTAAATGTAATAGTGCAAAGCACTTCAGAGTATTTTCTTTAGAAATTCCTGTGAGAAGGAGGCAGAGTGGCTTCAAGACAGCTTGAGCAATCTATTCTAAATACAAGCCATTATTACTTTGACTTCCATTTTCACTGAACTAAAACATGGAGGCGATTCTGTCAAATGCAGAAAATAAACTGCTTTATTTTCTGAACTTATCTGTGAATTTTACTCAAATAAAAATGATTAAATCATCAAAACACCACTCATTGTGTAGCTTAAATAAAATGACTACTGACAGTCTGGTGTGGTGTTAGTTTGGGGA
This sequence comes from Kiunga ballochi, assembly GCA_037177335.1. Lineage (NCBI taxonomy): Eukaryota > Metazoa > Chordata > Actinopteri > Atheriniformes > Pseudomugilidae > Kiunga > Kiunga ballochi. Next base: position 4,172,338 of record JBAMIG010000013.1, on the reverse strand, counting down.
TTGGTGACTTCTGTTGTGTGAGTATAGTTAGATTTAAATGGTTTCTATAGTAGAAACAACTCCCTGTATTGTTCGTTATCAACTTAAACAAACTTATAACACCAGTTTCAACAAATATATCAGCTTGGCCACATAATACCATCACCTCCGGTTCTCCCAGCAAGTCATTTCAAAGCATGAGATGCTTACGTTTGACTGTTTTCGCCTCTTTTCAGAAGAAAACCAGCATTACACACATGCAAACTCTATTGAAGATGGTTTATTTATTTTTATAAATATTGTCAAAGATTCAAGAAAGTTTTTATAAATTGGAATAAAGAGCTGCTGTAAGGAATTTTATTCCTGTGTTTCTACTGGATGCATCCAAACAGCTGCAGGTAATGTAACAGTGATTCACCACATCTAACCTGTTGCAGCTAAACACATTTAAAAGATAAAGATAAAAATGTTGATAAAAGAAGAAGACTTAGGATAGACTTCTATCATAGTAGTTTTTAGTATAGTAGTATTTTTTTGTGGTCATGGAAAGCCTAAAGCAGGGAGTGAGCGGGACTTTCACATCTTCTGCAGGTGAACGATCGCAGCACGTCTGCAGAGCACCTCCACCTTTATTGTTTACAACATTACCAGCAAGAGTTGCACTCTCAGTGTTTTAAATGCAGTGTAAACAAAAATAAATGAATAAATAAACCTGTGGAGTTTGTTGTTTTTCATAATAAAAGTGGAGACGTGAACAGAGAGCCTTCTTGTTATTCAAACAGCTAATCCCATTTTTCTCCTACATGTTGCAATAAGATTTCTTTATTTCTACTTCCTGAATGTTTTCTTTCTACCCACAAATCACAAGTCTGTTTATTACATCCTGGGTTAGATGACACAGAACAAACACAGTCCTGTAATATTTTTCTTAAAATAAGTCTTAAACATTTTGTTTATTCTTATTTTTGTAAAAAGTTACAATCCTTCAAGCTTAATTAACTTTTTTTTTTTTAAAAGCCTACCCTGAGTGACCTGACCACTATGACAGGAACTTGCACAGGTGACTGAAGCGTGACCTCTCACCTGGTCGCAGCCTGCGTTGACGAGCTCCTGCAGCATCTGCCTGTTGACCTCTCCGGCCTCTCCTGACTCGTTAGCAAACGGCATGAGGGACTTGCGGATTTCTCGCAGCGCATTCTGGTAATTATTGAACTTCTGCGGAGGTCGGAGCTGCTGGTGTCGGCTGGCTGCGTCTTTCCCGCTCTTGGAATCGGCACCTCTGCCCCCATCGGACCGGGAGCTGCCACCATGCAGAGCCTGGCTCACCAGCTTGGCCGGCTGCTTCAGGCCTTCTTTGATTTCCTGAAGCCTCTGCCGTGTGTTGCCCACGTATGGAGCTGCTGGGAAAGTCTTGGGCCTCATGGCCTTAGTGCCCAGGACAGGCACCTACTCTAACACACACACACACACAGAAACACACTCTCCTATATACGGTCCTAAAGATCCTTCTCAAACTGACTGACCGAAAAGAGCTAAAAGAGCCTCCAGGATTTAGATTTAGGAGACCTCCTCTACACGTCTCACTTTGTGTTTCTGATTCCTGCTGATGATGGAGGGGTGGATGAAGGCGAGGTGGACGAAGGGGAGGTGGAATACTACAAGCATTCCATGGTGTAACTTTCAAGGCTCAGGTTCCAGCTTATTCCAGGAATTGCAGTCACTCATGAGGGCACGACAGAGCCAAAACATGATGATGCCAATCTGCGCCTGTGGAGGGAGAGGAGGAGTTAGAACATAGAGATTGTGGCTGTGCATGGTATCCATGCTTACCTTATTTTTGCTACAAAAGCACAGAATGAGCAGCTTGCATGTTAACCACAAATGCGGAGAAGCAGAAGAAAAAAAGGAAATCTTGTGGGTGAATAAAAAGCTAAAAAAAAAAATGATCTAGACTCTTAAACATTTTGCCACTGGTCACAAAATGTCACAACTACTACTTGGAGCCTGTTTGGGACTATTATTACCTGCAAGTCTGGGAGTCAAATTCCACTGCAGTAGTGCAAAGCACTGGTGCATACCTTGGGCATAATTCAGGAATGCCAGTGGTCATAAAACTCCACCTGCCCCACCTCCACACCCCATCAATGCATAGCTGCAGTTGCACAACTGAGCCACTGTCCCTGCATACTTCTGCAACGTGGTCATTGGTGAACACCCCTCTGAGAATGGAGATCTCCAGCAAAGGGTCAGAACAAGTCATCCCCCCTCCCCAACACAACTCCTCAGCCTGAGATGCCCACCCCCCCTTTGAGTTTGGACATTTAACACCACCTGATAATCTTATCTAGAGGAGCATGCTCCAAATTCTGCCACTACAGCATTACTCCTGTGGAGCAGATGGGATGACGTGTGGAATGGAAGCACATGTGCAGTTTCATGTAAGGATCAACTGGAAACACTGGTATCTAGGGTGACAGTAAAAGTTTGTAAGGCTTCATTATGCATAAAAATGAAGCCGAGGGAGACGGAGAGGGGATGTATTGAGTACTGTGCCACAGATCGGCTAATGGCATCTCGCAACCGGACCATGGCTTTTCATGTTTGATGTGGTAGACTTCCCTTCAGAGTAAGTTTGGAGAAAGGGAAGTGTGCGAGTAGAAGCAATCCTTTTCACAAATTACTGTCCGGACATCTGACTTTGTCTGTACCAAGATATTTATTAGTTTCTGGCTTTCAGGGGGGGAAATGTGGGAGGAAACAATAAAAATCAGGGGAAATGCAGTGTCTAAACCACATCACAAACACATGAGCATTATTACACTAAATATATTAGTTCTTCACATCAGGTCAACCCTTTAACTCGATGGAATTGCTTCTTTTTGAGGACCTATAGCATCACAGAAACTATTGACAAACAGCAAATTAAACCAATGGCAGCCAGCGGGCTTGGACATCTTCATAACTCTACATTTTTTTACAGGTTGTGAATATTCATGCAGCTCTTTCCCTAGTTTCCCTCTGTTGCCATCTTCTTCTGTTACTTCATCGGGAACCGTGTTGCTAAATGCCTGGGCTGGTTTATGAAGCAAATAAACATGCAGCTTTTGGTGTGTATAATAAATGGTTTTTGTACTTGTATAGTGCTTTTCCAGTCATGCTGAATACTCATAGTGCTTTACACACACACACACAAACACACACTCATGGCCCGAAAGGCACATTTTAAGGGGGGTGGGGGTTAAGTGTCTTCTGTGTAATTGAGCAACACGGGGAGATAAAAAGATGCAGAGATGTCAGAGTTACCACTTGAAAAATCATAAAAAGAACCATCTGTCAGATCAAATGAAAAAACAACAACAAGCTGAGAGAGAGTATTTCACCTCCTACTGTATCTGAGCTGATGACTTGATCCATAAATCAAATCCTCTTGTCTCTGTGTGGTCTGACATGTTTGGCTGGTAATAATGCTAATTATCAGCTATAAAGATCCTAAGCTAATCAACTCTACAATAAGAAAAGTTTTAAGATTTATTTTAAAATACAGCAAAGTAAGGCATATTTCGTACATATGCGATGTCATATTCTCCCAAACAGTGCTCGTGTACTTAAATATGGCAAGCACGGTGCGGCGCTCTCATCAGCACCTACAAAAGTTAAAGGAAAATTAACACCTCTCACCCTTTTAACTTTAAAAACAAGAGCCCACAGTTTCCATCTCTTCAAAACTGTGCAGCAGCTTTCATTATGGCAGGAAAAGCTTCTCAGAGCAGCAGCCCTGAGCACTTTTTGTCACTGACAGAACATCGTAACCTGCACTTTTACAAAATATCCGATAGTCTTTTTGTCTTGAATCTAAATGAACATTTTACTGAATGGATGTAGTTCTGTTGCAAAACTTTTTGTTACTAGGTGGATCAGTGCAGGAATTTCACCTGATAATTCTCCTGAAACATGAAAACTATGGATGTGCTGCAGGCATTTCCTGCATCCAATTAATCCCCTCAAACATTAAGACCCTTTCCATGTTGGTACCAGGACCGATAAGTACTAGTCTGATGCATATGCGAGAGCAAAAATGTGCTTAATAATATCCCAATTTTCAGGCATTTCTTCATTTTCTGCAAACAGGAAAATGCATCATCACACATTGAATTATTCTCAACAGTCAGAGATGGGAAACAAACTAGGATGAGGTTCTGACTCCCGGTGTTCATCACCTAAATTACAAAATAGAATTAAAAATATTATAAAATAAAGTGCACCCTCGAATATTAGGTGAATTCTGTCACCTTTTTCGTTTAAAGGTTTTTTATAGCGTTCTGAATGAATGCATGTTATTGTTTTAGCTTTAGCACCGCTAGCTGCTAATGCTAGCTGCTATTGCTAGCAGCTACCACAGTAGCTTCAATTTTTTTTTCATACTGCTTCACTGCAATGACAATTTTTCATTATATTATATTAGTTGTTTTAAAACTTGAAATCTTCTTCTCTTCCTTTGGGAATTCCCTGCAATACTGTTTCATCTGCTAAAATACGAGCATACTGCGCATTATTAATCAGGCAGTTACGGGGCCAAGCCTGGGTCCTTGCTAGTAAGGCATGCATGACATGCGCGTTTTCGCCGTATTGGCCTGCTTTAAGGCTCCGTTGTCTGAACAAAATAAGCCAAACTTTTAACATATTATCGGGGATTTGTATCTGGAAAATGTATTTATCAGACCAATTTAAAAAACCCAATTGGTCAGATATTTTATCTCCTTGATTATAATTGTATAAATTGATTATAAAGAGTGGAAGAAGCTGATATAAAAGATGTTCTTCCAGTTCAATGTAGATAAAATGGATGCAAAACTCTCAAACTAAATTAAAATTATTATAGAGAGAAACCAGTTTATTTTAGTGGATCAAGTTGGGTTGAATGGCACAAAACAGTAAGCGATGCTCTTGCCTGATGCAGAACAGTATTTAACAAACCAAAAGGCTTTTGAGATTTTCAGATTGTGGAAAATTAAGATTACAATTTATAGAAAAAACACTAAATAAAAAAAAGGCAAAGAGGACAGATGTTTGCCTTACATAAGACGATGCACATAATTATAGATCATACTGAAGCATTTCAGCCAACTCAACCAACCAGACATGAGCAAGCTGCTGAACAGTTTCATCATACAGCCTCCGTCCCCCTGGGCTTTTTCTAAGAAAGACACAGCCCTCACTGTGCTGACAAACTGTACAGACAAAAACAGAAATTTCTCTTTTTAAATATAGCTGGGTGGTGGGCAATGTGGGGCAGGGCTGCATAAATGTTTCCCCATCTCTGGGATCTCTTGCCTCCATTCCTGTGATGCTTCGGGCGCCGTGTCCGAGCAATGAGCATTCCTTTCCACAAGTAACTACAAGTAAAATACCACCGCTGAATCACGGGACAGTCTGTGCTGACCAAAATAAACCAAAAAACAAGATTTATATAGGGATCTGTGTCTGAGTAAAAGTTGTAGGAGGGTGTCGTTGGGCTAGAAACTATAAGATTTGCATTAATATCCAGGAAAGCTCAATTTTGACTTTACTCCATCTAATATATCTCTAGCCTTTACCTTTTTTTTCAATCAGATATGCCATCTGACAAAATAAACTTTGTATTTTCACAATGAGTACACACTCATCATGCTTTAAAAATGCACAAAGGAAATATCTGCCCTAATGCGTCACTAAATTTGGTAATAAATCTTTTAATCTTAAACTTTTTACAAAATAAGCTAAACAAGCAGGTTAACATGTCTAATTTACTCACCCAAAATAAGGTCAGTAGGTCAGGAAAGTAGTCAAATAAACTAATCTGAGTCCTTTTTTAATACCAAAATAGCAGGAAAGAAAAACTTTCACCTGCAGTTCCCATTACAGCCACTGGGTGTTGTATCTAAGAGCAAGTATTTGGCTTTAAATAACTCATAATTGCAATATGTGCAGCTTGCAGACTAAGATGAGATCATATCTAATCTGTCTGGTGGAAATGAAAGGAATGTGATGCATCTTGTAGAGAAAAGCCACAACCTTCTTAAAGTTTGATCTGCTTCAGTTTTGCAAAGGGTGACAACAGCTGGAAGCTCCTGCAGTTGCCTCAGTGCATGCGTCTGTATAAGAGACAGACAACTTTGCTTCCATTCAGCAGATCAATGCAATCTTTTCTTCATTTCTAGCAATATGATTGATCATTCTACAGCTGCACATGTTTTCCATAATGACCCCATCTAAAAAAAAAAAACATACCTGCATGCCTTTGTGAAGTAAAGTTTTCACCTCTCCCCATACATCAAACTCATTCCTTGGTACAGCAAAAACTGCCATTCAACATCTGCCAACATCTGCACAGCAGTCATTCCTGTTAGGATATCTTTATACTTCCTGGTGCCATGAGGTCCAGCTGTAGCACAGCTCAAACATCTGGACTGGTTGGATGAACAACTCCTCAATCAAACAATTGCGTTTCTTGAATGGGAGTGCATATTTTAATAATAGTAGTAGCTAAAACACGCCAATTCAAATGAGTCCCTTTTATCCCATTATATTCAGAAAGCATTGGTGAAAGTATTGCACATTATTTGCAGGGTAATTATATAAATTTGCTGCATTATTACAAATGTATTACACAGCTTTACTATAGATTTTTAATAAAAATAAGTGGAATAAATGCATATATATATA
>JBAMIG010000013.1:4152432-4165610 GCA_037177335.1 Kiunga ballochi | reverse complement strand
CACTAGATGCTTAATTTTAGACAACATTTTTTAACCTAATCTTAAATTATTTAAATGTAAATACAATGTAATTATTTAAGATTAGGTTAAAAAATGTTGTCTAAAATTAAGCATCTAGTGTAAAATATTTTATAGCAGTTAGGAAAAGATATGTCTGAATCTTATTTTCTTGCCTCTGGACGCGGAAACGTGTGGAAAACCCTGTTTTAACGCTGTGGCCTTCCTCCCTGAACCCCAGGCAGGGCTGGGGACTGAGCAGCAACACATTCCTATGCAGGGTAAAAAAAAAATGGTGGCAGCCCCGTTCACCCAAACAGGCTTAACTTTAAGAGAGGTGGGGAAAATGTTTCATTCTCTGAAATAATTCACCCTAACACACCCGTTACGGAACATTTTCCTCAGCAACAAGTCGTGAAAATAAGTCATACTACCACTCCCCTTCCCAAAAAAGTAACTCAACTTACCATGTGATAGAAGTAGCACGAATAACTCAGGATTGGGAAGTAAATCCCGTAAAACTGTCACTTTTTAAGTCCGTTTCAAGGCTTCAGAGCATATCGATACAACGGTAGATCAGCAAAGACGGCGCAACTGGGTAAATATGATGAAATGAGCCTCCATTTTCTCCCCAAACTCCAGGCAGGATCAGAAATGCAGCACAAAGTTGGACACTCGCTGCATTGTTAACATTCCACAGGTCACGTGACGGACCGACGCACGTCAGCACTGACACAAAGATCGCCTATTTAAGACAGAGTACACTCTTTGACTTTTATTTTTACTGCTGTAAAAGTTGTCCAGTGCGAAATTTATAGTGGAATTTTTTTTTGCATCATTTTACCAATACACAATTTTATCATCTATAACTACACATTTCTGTACTTGTATGAGATACACAGGATAATAATAAAATGTAAATAGCTTTCTCTAAAAAATATATATATATATGAAATATCAATTGTTGATATTGGTGTGTAATTTTAAAAATCATACATTTAAAAATTAAAATTAGGCATTAATCAAAGATCAACATTAAAAGTACAGATAATGAGCAACATTATGGCTTCTCTGAATCTAAGTATATGACCCAACTCTGATCATGTTTTATACATCAAGATTTTCTTCAGAGGGATTTATAGGTTGCCAAAAACTCTGATGTGTGTTGTTGTTTTTTTTATATTAATTTATTTATTCATTTTCTACATTGCTCAATACAATTTAGGGTTGGAGAGGAGCCCGAGCTTTTCCCAGCAATTAGCAGGCAAGAGGCAGGGTACGATCTAGACAGGTTGCCAGCCGTGAGGTGATAAACAACCATTGGAGTCCCCAATGAGCCTACATGCATGTCTGTGGGAGGAAGCTAGAGAACCAGGCATACAAGATGAGCACACACAAACTACACAGAAAGGCCACTGTTTGAACCTCCACCCAGCAACCTTCATGCACTGATGCTGTGGCTAACCACTACACCAAAATGCCTTTTCCCTCCTAATGAGTGAATTGAAAAAAAAAAGGGTGACACATCTTCTTTTTCACTGCTCTCTGGTCCCACATATTCAAGGTGGAGTCTCCAACACCACTACTTTTCTACCCTTCATAAATACATTTAAAAAAAATCTCAGAACATTACATTACTCTGTTACTCTTCTTTGAAATCTGAATAACTGTATTATAATATAATACAAAGAATCAGTTTTAAAGCAAATTTATGCCTAAAATCATGTGCTTAGAGTCAAACAGAAAGAGGAGATGGCGTATTGTATTTCCAAACTTTGAACTAATCAGTTATGGAATTCATATTAAAAGGGGAAATCTACTTCTTCCGGTGACTCGAAACACAGAAACACATGCAACTGCAGCATAAAGACCAACAACACAAACATTACCAGCAGCTCTGAACACCATACTCAAGTCAGAATAAAACATGTTTAACACTTATTATCAATACAGGCATTTGGCTTCATCTGATAACAATAATACTTGAGTTGTTGCTTTTAGAGGGTGATTTTTTATTTTAGAAACTTTTTTTATTTATCCAAGCAACAATTTACTTTATCAGTGTGATGAGTCAACAAAAAGGAGCCATGTCCATTCATCTACCGCACATGCACCAAGGAGGAAATACATAAACATAAACTACTGATAATAAATTACATGTTTCTGACTTACAAACCTACATGAGATAACACAAGTTGCTGAAAAAGCAGAAAATGCAACATTGACAGATAAAAAAAAGGCATTGCAGGTGGAGAGGAAAATGTGCATAGGATACAAGTAAACAGGAATTTAACTGCCTGAGAACAGAAGGCACATTTTCAACTCAATGCTGGTTGTGAATTTTAAGCAAGACTCGTTAAAACTTCTGAACAGCATGAAGTGAAAGAGTTTGTTGTAAGAGCAACCATAACATTAAAAAAAAAAAAAAACTTTTCAAATACCTTTTAGACTGAACCAAAACACAAGAGCCGCTGTGTTATGCATGGCTATAATCACTTTCTGCTGCTCTGTTCACAGAAACGGTGGACGTTTAAATGTAAAAATAAATACACGCGTCTCATTTGAGACCAAACTGAATCTTATTGTCAGGTATTAAAATGATTCAGATGAAACGGCACCTTTTAAACAGATTAAATAAAGGACATGGTTTCACCTAAATCATTCTATTTCATTTGACATGCCTGTGGATAAACAGGCAACTTTCCAGGAAGTGGACTCTAACTGGTTAGTACTCCTGGTCCAAATCAGTTAATGACACAGAACAAAACCCAATAGCGACTCAAAAAGCAATCTAAGGTGCACACTTCCACAATGCAGCACATTTCCAGCCTTATTGTGTCCTAATTTCAGTTTTTATCTAAACACGTTTCATTTAATGACTGATAATGAATCCAGTTTCTCAGCGTTTGTTGCATGTTTATAACTTCATTTGTTTCGCTTGCAGCAACAAAAATGCCTAAAATCTTTTCTTTTTTTAATGTTCTGCATCACACTATCCAGAATTTTCCCAACCTGTTGGGAACTTCGCCTGGAATTTCTGGCCAAGCACCTAAAAACACAATTACTGTGGAGTTTAATGCATATCTACTGAAAATGGCTCCATTTCCCAGGGATAAAGTATCATTAAAAGCTTCCTGGATCCAGGTGGTGATTGGAATCACTCTGCATATTTAAAGGGATCTATATCAGACTAAGACCCATTCATTCATATTGACAGAAAAGTGATGGCAAAAATAGAACCTCCTCTCAGCAGAGGTAATAAATCCATCACACATTAAATGTGCATTATTTTGCTGCAGCTTAAGTGTTGAGGTAAAAACAAAACCATTCAGAAAACATGTGGAAACGTACTTTCCCTTAAAGAAAATAAATCTGAGGCAATAATGAAAAACTTTGTTTCACACCAGAAAGTTTCCTTTTAAATAAGAAGATCAAACCAAAAAGCCAAAAGCACTGAAATACTGAAAAGGAAACATGTTTATAGCTCGCGTTGCAACACTTCTGGTCCTTTTATCAATTCAGCTTTGAGCAAGGAGATGTTTGAAAAAAGTCCTCAACACCAGCAAAATCCTGCTGAGAGCCACAGAAATCCTCATACTGATAAATAACACCAGACTCTAATCATAAAGGGAGTAAATGACCCTTTCTGAGCCAATCAACTCTATTTGTGCTGTGCTTCATTGTAAAACTATCTACATAGCAGACACAGCAACATCATTTTGCTCCTGTTGCTCAATAGCAATGACTTCTCACTGAGGCGGTAAAATGTGCCAGAATACAGCATGTGCTTTACAAGCTACCAGGCAGGTGACTTATTCCCTTTCTCTGCAAAAGAAAGAAAATGTTATCGGTTTTATCTGCAGTAGTGTTTGCTTTCACAAAAGAACAATGAAAAGGCATTTCTTCGTCATCCAAAACCCCAGTTGCATCACTTAGCGGCCACATCTCTGAAACGTCTGAACAGGGAAGAACGACTGTTTAATCTACATTTAAACCCAGATAAGGGAGACATCAATTAAAACAGGCATGTGCAAATCATGTTCTTGTATAAAGGTTGTAGCGCTCTAGGATATAGAGGAAGTCCAAAGCAGTACAAGGGAGAAGAAGAGCACAAAGGAGGACTGATTTTTCTGTTGGAAATCACTCAAGTGGTGCAGCAGAGAAGCAGAGGTTGTTTAAGGCACAAGCTACTTGCACAATCTTATCAAATATGGAGAGGTTGGACGTGCCCTCGGAAGTTGTGTTGAAGGGGCTCTCGACAGGGCCTGTGAGCATGGCGTACCTCTTCTTCACTGTGGAGATTACCCTCTCCACATGCCTCTGCACATTTACCGTCTCAGAGTCTGTATCCGCCAGTGGCGAGCCCTCTGATTTCCCACAGCTCCCAGCCAGTTTAAACACGGCTCCCCGCGCTGCCACAGACTCACCGATATCCACCTCCCGAGTCGCCAACACGACGTCACCCGGGAGAAGTTTGCACAGAAATCCACAACCCTCAGCCAGACTCTTATCGCTCGCAGTTCCCAGTACGCCCCTAGAGACGAAGGTGACAACTCCCTGTGGTGCCACACCAATCAGATACTTCAGCACTTTATAACCTGAACCCATTCCCTGAGAGTATGAAAGCATCCTCGGTTGTTGTTGGTTGCCCTGGGAAACCGGCTCCTCAAAAGGCACCGTGAAACAGTCTATGATCACAGCACAGTCTGGGTGGGAGCTCCGCAAAGCTGCTGGGAGATTCTTCCGGAGCTCCGCTCTTGAAGGCCAGAAGACGGCTGTTGGCACCAGAGTGGAGGACATGATGTTGATCATCCGATGTACCGTCCTGGTTACGGTGCCAACTTTGACTCCAAAACGGTAGGCGAGATCTTGATTGCGGAGGTCTAGACGAAGACGCATCAGTGTCATGAGAAGCTGCTGGAACTTTGAGAGCTTTACGTTCCTCATTCTGTCCATGTGAGGCGCGAGCAACCACATGACTGTCTCTAGGACAAAGTAGTTGGGTAACCCAGTGTAAAACTTTACCTTCTCTGCGTCATTCCTCAGAGATGTCTCAGAGAGAGACATTTTCTCCACAGACTCCCTGAGAGCCCGATTCTCCTTCTTCAGTGCTTTCAGAATTTCATCAAAGTTAACAGACACATCAGGTGTCGGAGCAAACTTTCCTTTCTTAAAGTCACTCACAGATTCTTTGTCACTGTCGTCATCTTCCTCAGCGGTAAGGAAAGATGAAGGACTCTCCTCCTTCAGAGCCTCCTGCTTCCTCTCCTCAGGATAGGGAGCATCTGCCGCGGACCTGCCCTGGCCCTGCAGGCACAGCAAGGCGTTGGCTGCCTCCACGTGGGCCTCCTGCTTGTCAGGGACCTCTAAGGCATCTGGCTCCTTCATCTTTGGGCATAAGGGAACTACGGTGAACACAGAAGGAACATAATCTGATGAACGTGGATTCTTCACCTGTTTACCTGCAGGAAGAAAACAAACCAAACTCAGTGAAGTTTAAGGACAAACTACAGTCATTTGACAGAAATCTATCATTTAAAATAAAAAGTTTTGCTCCTGACATAACAGCTAAAGTGTCTTGAGATTTAGTTAAGCATTTCCTTATTATTGCAGGAGTTGTAATAGAAAATAAAGTCAACTCTGACATCTAAATATAATCTGATATTCTAAAACAATTAGCAAATAGAACATCACAGAAAATATATGATCAATGTCTAAAATCCATTCTATTAAAATTATACCCAGTATAACAAGAATAAGAGCTGTTTCATCACATAAAATACTCAGGATAAAAACAAGTGTCTTCCAGTCTGACAGCCTTTAAAGTGAATCCACCGTGAGGAGTTCAAGGACCAGAGGTCTGGTGGTAATCTTACCACGTGAAAGTAAATAAAAATACTTAATAATGGTTAAAAAAAAATTACAATGTTTTAAAGTGAAGTTGCAAAAAACTTAAGTATATAGAACTCACAGTCTGCAAATAGTTTAGTAGCCTAATCAGTACATAAAATGCAACTCCGTACCCAGTATGAAATAACATTTTAGTGACTACAGAGCATAAATGAGCAGCATGGTACAAATTCCTATTTATATCTCAGACATATGGCCTGCACCGGATCAAAACTACCGCTGGGGTACGTATTTCTCCAGAGTTGTGAAACCCTGTATTCCTACCTGAGATGAAGTGGCTACTGCACAGCCGACTACCGTCGTTAGGCACCCAACCCTGTCGGTTCACGGCAGCTACCCAGCGCTGCTTCCTGTCGGGGTCCCGGGGAAAACGGTAAAAAGATAAGGTGGTTCCGGGCGTCCTCCTGTTCCTACAGCCTGCAACCACACATGTGTGAACCATAATAAGGACACGGAGACGCGTGGGAGGTGTGTGCGGCTGTTGGTGGGATGTTTTGACTCCCAAAATGGAGGCCGACCGGAGAGAACATATAAGAAAAAAAAACAAACAAACAGATTGAACGGTTGTTTGCATTTGTCGATCTGATTGGACCGTCCCATGGTGACGTCACTAAAACGGGACATTTTCATTGCAGTGCTGTTGACCGTTTTTGATCTTAACGATAAAAAAAACAAACATTTAACACGTGGTTATTAAGTTTTCGTCTTTACCACGCAGGTCTGTTGTGTTGAACAGATTGCGCGTTACATCTTTCCAAAGAAATTGGTAAGAAAACTAATTAATAAAAAGGACGTTTCTGATTAAATTCAATAAAGCTTTATTTGTATAGCTCCAAATCACAAGTCATTTGAAGGCGCTTTAGACTTACTGTTTATTATTTAATCACAAGCCAAGTAGAGCTAAAATCCGAATAGCAGCATGCTACTGCCTTCCTTTTAAAAAATGTATTAATGGAATAAAAAAAATGTTTATTCACAGATACAGTAAAAACAAAGCAGTTGAATCAATTACTACCAGTTCTGCATCTCCTCACAATGAGTGCGGATTTTATTAGCAACAACTGGTTTAGATTCAAGGCCTGAAACCAGCAGAAATGGTCAAATAATGATATGCATACTTTATGGATTTTAAAAGTTTAAAGTTTTTTTTTTCCTTTTTGCAGTCTGAATGTGTGTAAAAAGGAAAAGTATAGGGATTCAATGTTTCTGAAAGACATGATGTATTTTAATGTTGGTTTCTTCTTAACTGTCCTTTACTGGAAAAGTAATAACTTGCATTTAAAAAAATGAGAAATAATGTTAAATGAACAAATTTAAGTCATTAAACCAGGGTTAAATAGTGCAAAAGAAGTAATTAATCATTTATTTAGAGTTTACATTTCTATTTATTCCAAGTCAAAAGCCACACTGTAATTAAGGATGACCTCAAGTATTGAAGCATATTTTATGTGAAACATCTCATTTACTTATCTAAAAACTCATATACACAATTTTATTAGTTTCTATCCATTAAACCACAAAAGAGTAAATGCCTAACTAACATCTGTGTCAACGGTCAAACAAGAGACCTAAAGGCATCGTTTGTGTAGCCTTAAAAAAGCAAAGGCTTCAATAAGTCCAGCAAGCTTTAGTTGTGTGTGATCAGTTTATATACAGCAGAGCCCAGAACTCCATCTACTTGCTCCAGCCTCTTAAGCCCTTTCAGACAGAGGATGTACACGGGGGCCATGGTCCCGACGTCCATGATCTCCTTTAGCCCCTCTGTAGTCAATTCTCTCATTTTTCCTGCAGAGGGCACCAAAGAACAAGAATGAACCCGATGCTGATAGAGAAAAGGTATCTGAAGTCAGAACAAACTTAAACTGTGAACAGACTCAATATAAACACAGATATGAGGATATCTATTGTCTACCACAGCACTGACCTCGATGCTCTTCTGAATATCTGTTGATGTTGTGGACTGCCTGGTTCAGGCTGCTCAGATTCATCAGCCGCAGGTAGTTCGGTAATGCCTGGAACTCCTTCTGTGACACCACAGACACACTATCGGCTTGTGGAAGGAAACTGGGTGGAAGAAAACATCTTATTATTATATTTAATTTAACATATTAACTGAATATAAACAGATAATTAAACATAGAGAATAAGAATAGAATAAAACAATGCTCTTGTGCTTAGGATTAGAGAACCGGTGATATAAGGAAAGTTATGTCTCTGGGTAAAAGTTTCTTTATTGCTTAAGGTTTTAAATCATGGAAGAGCAGGTAGAAAACAGTCAAAATGGATTTCTATGATATAGTAACTCAAAGCTCATGGATCCATTCATATTTGAATGTTGGATTTAAAATATAAGCGTCACATTTGATCCATTGATTACAATTGAGTACAAAATATAGCCAACAATCAGAATTTCAACCTAAAAAAACTCAAGATCATATTCTACAACTATATTTTTATTAAAAATGTGACATTACCTTACCTGTGTTTGTCTTTTTGTGGCTGGCTACGCAGGTGAATATCTGCAGCGGCCGCACTCTTCATCTGAGCCTCAGACACAAGCTACAAAACAACAAGATCAACTTCTCAGACGTTTCATTTACATGGTTTGATGTAAGGAGTTCACACAAGCCTGTAGCCAGGGTGAACTAATATTCAGCTTAAAATTTCTCTCTTATATACACCCTTTCTCTCAACATCTATAGAACAACCATTACCCATCAGGGTAGGCAAATATCTCAAGTCTTGTTAGGACCCTCTGGGATGAGGTTAACAATGAAACGTCATAGAAGAACATGTTCATGACTCAAGCCATTCTGATCGTCTGTAATCCTTACAGACGTTCAAAATATTCAAGATTTTTCCATCAAAAAGTCCCTAAACAACACAAACCGCACAGTAACAGCACAGCATTAGCATACCATTAGCACAGCATTAGCATATCATTAGCACAGCATTAGCATACCATTAGCACAGCATTAGCATACCATTAGCACAGCATATGATCTGAAGATAATTAGCAGAAAAGTCAACACTTACTTTACAGATGTCCTGTGTAACAGAACTGAGGTCTGGCATCTCAGGAGTGCTGGGCTCTTGGAAATTTGTCCTGATGCAAGGTGTCCCCAAGTTAAACTCCTGTGTCGGTCCATCTAACTTTAGATTGTTGATGGGGAAGTCTTTTTCTGTCTCACTCAACTTTAGGATTTTTCCATTACTCTGCAGGTGAATATCACAAATGTACAAATAAAAAAACAATAGACACTCATTTTTATTCCTTGTTTTTTTTAATTATTTTCCAGCAAATAAGAAAAAAAAACCCTACTACAATTTAAAATTTCCGTCTGGGATTAATAAAGTATTTTTCCATTCTATAAATTCAAATTAAGTTAAAAAATTCTAACAATTTTCTTACTTGTGTAATTTAAATGTTATATTTAATTAAGATCACTACAAAAGCTTTCTTTAAAAAAAATTATTAATAATTTTTTGTAGCCTGAAGTAATAAAAACTGTAGCACAAATCTGTTTTTATGAGATCTACCGTTCTGCAACTTTTAGATGCATCCCTTTCTAACGTTCCTGAGCAGCTGCATGTCATCCAGCCCCACAGAGCGGCCTAACAAGCCCTTTATCTGACTCATCTGTGTTGGACAATAGTTGTCTTGAGATCTTGAGAACCAAACTTGGACAACCCTGTTTTTAGCATTTTGTCTCATTTAAGACAAAGTAAAATAATTATTAATATTTTCCAAACATAACCTCTATTAGTTTCAGGTCATTTGATTGGGTAAAGAAAATGGAAAATTTAGAAGGATAACCTGAAAAATTGTCTAAACATTAAGAAAATGAGGCTTTTGTGCGAGCTTCTACATTTATCTACAGAAAAGATGCTTCATCATGCATGAGGGAATGGTTAAAGTGTTGTCATCTCTACATGCTATGACCCTTCCCTGCAAACAAACTACTGCTGGGTTTTCTTGTAATAATCAGCTCATTTCTGGTCATTTCACTATATTTTTATTGGCTAATGGTCAGGAATAGACTCAGTCATGTCAAGAGAATAACTTTAAAAAAATCTATCCTTTATTTGAGATGGGAGGTCATTTCAGACTAAAACAGACCCACACCACATTGTTATGGTATCATGCAAGTACTTGATGTTTATCAGACTTTGCTTATTTCATGCTTTTCTCTATGACTCCTTTGCTCTTACACTCTGTAGGGAGTTTCCTAGAGCAGACTCCAGGTTGGGCATCTCTGGCATCTGCTTGACATCCATACAGAGATCAGATAGATGTGACACATTAAATTCCCGGGAGCGTTTGAAGCCAGCTGCTTTGTTACACGGGGATGTTTGAAATGTGCACGTGTTGCTGTCATCATCGGTTTGCATGTCAGTAGCTTCAGGTTGCTGTGTATTCTGCAAACACATAGAAAAAAAGGCACAAACTATCATTAACTTAAATCAGTGACTGCTAATACTCGACCTGTTGGGTCACTGTCCTGCACATTTTAGACATATTCCTGCTGCAACACTGAAGCAAGTGTAGAACTTGTGTCTCTCAAAGGTGCTGTAGAAAGGAAACACCTAAAACCTGCAGGACTTTGCCCAAAAATGTATGGAAAAAACATGGCTTCACCCATGGGTACTCAAGTTGCTCCTATGAGATCAATAATCCAGCAGGTTTCCCACCTGTTTTTGCTTTAACACACCTGAATCAAAGTAAATCAGCCTATCAGGCTCTGCGTAACTACTTAATCCAAGTCATCTGTGTTGGAGCAGGGATACAAGGAAACCTCATAACCCTGAATTGAGTACCGTTGGCTTGAACTGATTTGGTTATGTGAAAAGATGAACCCAGTAATTTGAGTTTTATTTTAATACCTTTCTGATGCTGACCAGTCGGTTCACATATGGGGTTTGAAACGCTGGGATCTCGGGGGTAGTGGGAATGAAGTCGGGACGGCACAGGGATTCTGAATGATCATTACTTTGTGCTGGTGGGGAGTATTGATCGTTTCTTTTTTTAATCTTCAATCCTGGGGTGCAAAGTACAGGCAGCTCTGGGGAAACCAAGGTTTCAGCTACAGAAAAAACTAAACAAAAACAAACATAAGGTAGGGTTATGTATGTGGGTTTGGACTATTTTGTTCAAACAGTAAAAATATAAAGTCATTATTTTCCAGACATAGAAAAATCATTTAATTTTAGAATTCAACACAGCATCATTTAAAGCAACTAAATTAAAGCATAAAAAGGTAAATGTCTGGTAAAAGACTAGAAAAATATAAATGATGTTTTCAATCAAATAGAAATAACTATTAATAATGATAATAATAATCTAAATGGATAATAAAACCTGACAAAAATAACCACTTTCACAGAAGAGATGTTGATTTAAAAACATGTATCTGAAAATCTCATCCAAAATCATCTCAGAAAAAAAAAGCAAACATTTTCTGCTTTACATCTTAAACCGGAAGAAATCAGTGTAGAAGTCAGTTACAACGAACTGTGACACAACTTTTAGTAGCTGAATGTGAGGAAGAAACTACCAATATCATACCTTTTGTCTGCAAACTCTCCACTACAGAGTTCATTGATGGCTCAGGTATGTCTTGTGGAGGACTGATAAAGAAAGACACTCGTGAATGATGCAACTACAAGGATGATTAAACTCAGATAAGCATAGAAGTAATATTATAAGTTCTATAATTGCAACATCTACTGCTACTCCATACATAGTGCTCATCATGCGCTACCTTTGAGGATTTCTGACATTTTTCCGGAACAGATCCATTGTGAAGTCATTGTTCAGACACATGGTGTGCTCTGTGATACCAAAGGCATGCATCTGAGGAGTCTGCAGCTCATCGTCATCCATCCGCAGTGTGCATTTAGGAGTTATGGGCATGGGGGGTGGTGCAGGTATGTTGAGTGAAGGGTGTGGGAGGATCATCTCAGGCATTGATGGGACTTCCGAGCACCACTCCGGCCCTGCCAGAGCCCTCTTTAGCTGCAGCTCAGATAAACCAAAGTCTGAGAGCTGAGGGGTTCGCATCCCATTGGTGAAGGGTTGCTCCATTTTCTGGGGTGATGAGCAGAGAATCTCTCCATCCTCCTCCTTCTGGCTTCCATCATTTCCCACATCGGTGTTGGTTTCATCTTGTTCTTCTACTTCATCTGCAGCTTCCATCTCCTGGTCTTTTGGTTCTGTGTAACAAACAAACTAAATATAAAAATCTGAAATGAAGATTTCCAATGTTTTTTGTTTGATATATGAAATAATTATCAAGCATTATTAAACATATGATTACTGCCTAATTGTGTCCACTACTCACGGATAGGTTTCTGGATGGGAGCTTGGTAACCGTACTTCTCCAGGTGTGTTCTGAGAGTTTGGATATCTTTACAGACCTTCTGCTCCATCACTTTACAAGCTTTAATGAAGCTGCTAACCTCATTTTCTTTTGCTTTCTGCTCAGCCAACTCGCCCCGGATCTGTTCCTACAAAGACCAAACAAAAAATAAAAGGCCCAACAGATTTAGATTTTATTTGATATTTTTCACAAAGCTGATGTGCAATGGAAATATTAAAGAACATTTACAACTCTTTTTTTTTACGTTGATAAATACATAATTACACATTAACAATTTTGAGGGTTGGACCAAGCAAACAAAAATCTGCCAAATGAGACTGGACTTTGAGACCTCTCTGGTGGGATGTATGGCTCTTTCTAGGAAATAATAATTTAGCTTTTGAACCAACAGATAGTTGATTAAAAGTAAAACCCATTTTATAAAAGAAGAACAAAACACTGCTTCATTTATCAAGTCAGGGATCAATCATAGTCATGTCCATACAATTTGTGGCAGATTGCAGTGGTTTTTGGTTTAGCAGACAAAGCCAGAGATTTATTCTACTATTGATGTCGATATGCGATTCTTAGATCATTAGACTAACATGACGCAGGTGTTTTGGTTATTTAAGCAGAGTAACAGCCGAAAATGTCATAAATGGGACCACAGCATGGTCAATTGTGATATAATCGCGTACCTTTAGATTACCGACTTCACTGTTCAGTTCGTGATACGCTCGCATCCCTCTGGTTTTGATTTCTGTAATTATAGAATAATTACATGAACATAAAGGCCCCAAGCGCGCGCGCGCGCACACACACACACACACACACACACACACACACACATTAAAGAATTCAATGACGGGTGTTTACTATACCGACTGCCTCGTCGCTGTCACTGTCGATGTT
>JBAMIG010000013.1:4116306-4129468 GCA_037177335.1 Kiunga ballochi | reverse complement strand
CATATATAAAGTGGCCTCTATTCCGTTTGCCTACTTCTTAATAAATACTACATTTCCCAGAAATCTTTGCTTTTAGACATGGTCATGTGAGTATAAAAACGAACACGTGACCATGTTCACTGTGTGATGGTTTCATTTTGAAGGTTACGCGTCTGCTAACGTGACTGTTAGCCGCTATTCAAGTAAGTTAGCATTTCACAACACAACGTCTCCAAGTTGTACTCTAAGAGGGGTTTAAAATAACCAACTAAGCTGCATGTTTAGCGTTTATTTAGCTACAGCTTGTGCCCGCTTATAAGCACCACTGAATGTTTTATGAATAGGCTACATAGTAAACACTGTCAGCTAATGTTAGCTAACTTTATGTAATCGTTGTGCAACACCCATTAAAACAATTAAATAACGATAGCAAAACTACTTAGCAATTAAGCACTAGATAAAGGCATGTTTAGTTACTTTTACAATGTCCTTTAAGTACATCATTTCTAAAAATGTGTTTGTTTTAATGGTATAATCTATTTTATTATTGCATCAGTCACTTTCTGTATGAGTCAGAGAGAGTACACATCTACATTATAAACTTTTACAACTTACTTTAATAATTCTTTCATATAACAAACACTTTAAAGTTTATTGTGGTCTAAATAATAAAATACTAAGAGTTGGAGTGGATTATGTAAGCACTGTTACAGTAACTGATTTATAATTGACTAATTATTAGTTGTATCTCAGTTGTCCTGTGTAACATTATTAACAGTATTACCCTAAATTCAGGCATATTTATGTTACCTGAGCTTTTCATACCTGCAGTTGGTGAGGAGCAGCTTTTAGCAATCATTAGGTCTTTAATTTAATTATTATTATTATTATTATTATTATTATTATTATTCTGTGTGACTCAATATTGTTTGCAATATGGAGATAAAATGTTAATGCATCACGTTTACCTGAAGTTTGCCCGTCATTAATTCTGTTATGCATTTCAGCTTGAAGATGTCGTCCCTGTCAGCTGCCAGTGTCGAGCCTGCTGCTGTGACTGGGAGTACGGAGGCAAAGAAGCCGCTGAAGCCATGCTGTGCTTGTCCAGAGACAAAGAAAGTCAGAGATGCTTGGTAAATACCTGCCTGGGGATTGGAACTGTTCATGTTGTGAAGAGACAATATTTCTGACCTTGTGGTGTGCTTTTTCTTTTGTGTATCAGCATAATTGAAAAGGGAGAAGAAAACTGCAAAGACTTGATAGAGGCTCACAAAGATTGTATGAGGGCTCTTGGATTCAAGATTTAACAGCCTGTTTGTTTTGTACGATTGTGTGGTAAGTCAAATAAATCCCTAATTTCCAGATATTTCTTTTAGTATCTTCAAATGAGCCTTTTCCAGGAGAAAAAAGTATTTACATGCTGTAATTCCTGGCATGGTGGCTGAGCTACAACCCCGCACCAGAGCTACTTGTTAAGAGTCCTAGAGGTCGTCAATCTGCTTCAACACAAATGATTTCATTCCCCTTCACTTCATCAGATCCGTACCCTCAGAGGAAATGGATTATTGCCACTGTGGCAAAGCACAGTTGTATAATTTACATGCAGCCTGTGGAAGAACCAAAGAAAAAGGTGCAATGTATTATAACCAGGGCTGCACAATATTTATCAGACCAATAAAATTGCTGCCAATTTAGGTTTTATTTTTATTGGTCCGATGGTTACATCTTCCAAAATAAAAACCCACAATAATATATTAAAATGCGGGGTTATTTTATTGAGGAAACGCAGCCATTAAACAGGCTAATACAGTGAAAGTGTGCAGGTCATGCATGTCTTCAGCAGATCCCTGGCACTCATTTTAGCAGGAGATGAAACGGCATTGCTGGGAAGTGAGAGAGAAGGGAAGAAGATTTCAAGTTTTAAAACATCCAATGGCTCACCTGAAAAATCTTTATCGCAGTGAAGCAAAATGTAAAGCTAGCGTTAGCAGCTAGCATTAGCAGCCAGCGTTAGCAGCTAGCATTAGCAGCCAGCGTTAGCAGCTAGCGTTCGCAGCTTAACTTGAATTTTTGTCAGGTTTCTTAGGTCTGAAAATGGCTCAAAGTGATTTATACTATTATGACGTACTGCACTGAAGTGATGACGTAACATATCTGTGTGTTTTCTCTCTGCAGTGTGTCGCTGTGAATGCAAGATGACCCTGGATATTCTTTTTCATGCTCTTATTTATACCCCCCACTGCAAGGGAAATGTGATTTAATAAAGCACTTCTTCTGATGGCTTTATGAAAATAGTTTTTAACTTTGCAGAATCTGATGTGCTTATCTCTAAAAGTGTGTGAAAATGAATAAATGTCCTATGCAATAAGACTGGTTGTCGCTTCATGAATTCAGACTCAGGTTTGGTATTTTGTGGCTCTTCTTTCACTCGGGAGATGGTCACAGAGGAACAGTTGCTGCTCCTGGTATGCTCCTATGCTTTAAAAATAACTCCTGACCCTGCAAAGTCAATACTTGGCATATCTGCATTCTTTACTGGTACTGAGGTGTTTATGACGGGACAGTCGTGGAGCTACAGCTACAGGGATGTGCTAGTTTACCTCAAAGTGTTGCAGATTCTGTGGAGCTGGAGGAAGGAAGATGTGCTGAAAGTTACATTTTAAAGAGATTTAAAGTAATGCTTTGTTTATTTGTTAAACAGCATCTCTTCAGGAGCCATTAGGCCATGTCTTTTTTGGCTCAAAGACTGATTGTTTAGTGGGAAGTTATGAGTATAATTTGTTCCCAGGATTTTGTGGAGGAAACGTGAGCAACGGACAATTTTTTGGGGGAATAATTTGATTTCAAATGTTTATACACAAATTTTTTTCTGCATATAAAAAAACTTATTTTTAATTTAATTTAACATTAAACATACGAGTCCTCTTGTATAACAAGCAAAGTCCTCCTTTCAAAGCCCGCTGCATCGTGACTCGATCCCATACACTGTAAAATGTATAAACATTTTGTTTAGTGAAAAATTCATTTTATTTGAATCCCAACTTTTTTGATGCAAAAAATTAAATGTAAATGTATTTTCTGTTAACTATAATAGTCAAATTTGGATGTAATAATTACATGTTAGTGTTAACAGAATCCTCTTGTATTAGAAATCTTACTCTTTCTTGCTGTGTTCATGCTTTAAAATGTGATTTATGAGTTTGAGCTCATGTCTGCATTAAGATTTTGCCGTTTCTGTTGATTTGAGTGTATTCTCAAACACAGCTCACATGTTTTATTTTCTACTCGTACTCTGTACCAGTATGATCCCTGCATAAATAAAATTCAGCCTCAATACTTTAATTCAATTCGTAGATCCTATGCTAACTTTAATAGAATAAATATTTATTGCTTTTTATTGCATTTGGCGACTAAAATAAAACAAAAGAAGCAGCTTGGACATTCTGTGTTGCTGGAGTTCTCCGTACAGACGGCTGTATGGTGACATGATGGTGGTTTTAGTGGGTGTTTACACCTGAAATCTGACCTGCACTGCTGTTCTGTTTATTTCTGTACCTCTAAATGTGCACCAGTGGAACCACGGTCCTGTGAACGGACTGGACTTTGTGATGTTTTGGTGAAACTCTGAAGTTTTTATGTGTGACACTTATTGGGGAATCACTTGTTAAATGGCTCCTCTCCTCCCTCCGTTTCCTGTCCCTCTCTTTCTGTTATGTTAAGTAGTAAGCCTGCTTTCTATCCGACACTCTTTCCTCCTTGGGTTTCAATTCCAAACATGGTTATCCTTCTAGGGCTCTATCAGCACTCCCCTCCTCCCTGTTCCCTTTCTCCTCCAGCTGTTGGCTCTTCAATGCAGGCTGGAAAGCCACGGGAAGGATTGCAGGGGAAAGACGGGGCCAGAGGACAGAGGAAGGCAAACATGATGAGAGGAGAGGAGGAACGAAGCCATTCCAGCTGTGTTTCTGCTACAAACAGAACTTCTTCACATTGAAGAATTTTCCACTGCTTTTTTACTCCGTTTCTTTTTCAACCTGCTGCGTTTCAAAAACAGCATCTTGTTGTAACAGTTCTGAAATAGCAGTAAATTTTAAAGGATAGGAAACATTTTTCACTTGTTGCATCAAAAGCTTGTCAATCTGTGGGCTTCAAACATGAGCATAGACAACCTGACCCTGTTGGACAGCTTGCTGTTTCCTCCTCTCTGCGATGGCTGGAGCAACAACACAGAGGGAGCCATCTATCACTTGGGGAACACCATCCTGTTCCTGGGCTACATGGGAGGCAGCGGGGCCTATGGATGCCTCTTCATCTTTGGCTTCCTGTCTCCAGCGTTCCTGTGCCTCACGCTGTGGGGCTGGCTGACGATGCGCAGCCTGGATGTCTTCACCTGGAATCTGCTTCTGCTGCTGCTTTGCCTGCTTCAGGTCTGCCACCTCCTTTTCCGGCTGCACCAGGAAGGCATACGCGGGGAGGAGCTGTCCTTCCTGTACCAGGCGGTCTACCTGCCGCTGGGCGTGCCCGTCCAGGTGTTTAAGGAGATAGCGAGGGCTTTTGAGAACAAGGTGGTGGAGCTGAAGGCAGGAGAGACATATGCGGTGGAGGGCAAGACACCAATTAACCAGCTCTCCTTTCTGCTGTCCGGGAGGTGGGGAGTGTTTGAATGCATTTGTGTCACAAAGCTTTCTGAGAAACAACAAACTAAACTAAAGATAAAAATACCTAAACATTCATTAAATCATTAAAGAAATCACAGTAAAAAAGAAATTCACCTGACATGAAATGTTTACTTCTAAAAAGTGCTTTTTTTCCCCTAAAACACTGCAATATTTTCCTGAGAATACTTCAAATGTTTTATTTACTGCTCACTTTTATAAGGAATAACCAAGTCTTATGGTGCTAAAACCTCCCTTTTTGTCACCATCTGCTCCGTTTTGGATCAGTCAGAAAAGAAAAGTGTTATGTTGAGCTTCAACTGAGAAAACGACACAAACTCAGAATAAATCGCTCTTATTAGTGATGCATTTTACCTGATTTGGTTCATTAGTCGATTAGCAGCAAACCTGCTGGTTGCCAGCTGTAGATGTGCTTCATACCTGAGTGAACAGGAAGTACTAACACACAGCAGCACTCTTTCACAATAATACATCAATTCTGCTGGAGGTAAAAGAGTCACCAACAGCGTGTTACTATTTGTAAACTGTAGATTACAAGCAGAAACATAATTAGCTAATGTTTTAGGCAGTAAGGGTTTTCAAATAGCATGAAGAATAAAACTTTTGTTTGTTTTTTTACGTCATATCGTTATTTTTTTTATAAAAAATTGCAGAATGTGATTTTGCAACAGCTACTGAAATAAGCTAAACCTTTGCTGAGGTAAAACTCTGACAAATTCAAATCATCATCTTCAGATCATGTTTATATCAGCTTTGATTTAGTTTCCACAGGTCTGACAAGTTATTTGCATTATTTTCATCATTCCAATTCTCTCAGTAAAATCACTGCAGATGACCTGTGGAGCTATGAGTGAGCCTGAAGTCGGGGAAACTCCTGGACAGGTCGCCGGTCCATCACAAGGCCTCCTTGCATTACCACTGATGCTACATTAAAAAAACAAACAAACACTGTGTGCAAAAAAACAAACTGAATGTCTAAAAAGTAGATTCTGGTTAATGAGACCTCAGCACAGTTTTTCTTTCACTCAGTCCTCAGAAAGGGCTGATGTATTGATATCTATTGATTCAACAGTTTGCAAGTAAAAAAATCTGTAAATCCAGGCAGCTGAGATGTCTGGTCATGGTTTGCAGAAACATAGCTGAGCCTATTCTATTCTATTCTATTCTATTCTATAGTCTTTTATCAGACACTTTTCTCGGCTTACTTCTGAGAATAAGAACAACACAAGCAGGAAATGGGGCTAGCATAGATGGGTGCCAGACTGCTGTAGGTCCAGCTGGATGCAGGTGTTGTCCTGTGGTTTCTGCAGGCAGTGGTTTATTTTTCTTTGTGTTACGAATGTCATCAATGCTGAATTGTTGCAGAAAGCTGGGTAAATCTGTCCAGGTCAGTCTGACATGCTGCGTGATGACCTAAAACTTACCGTCATTCAGTGATTTTTAGCTGTTTGAGGGCCTTTTAATGATTCTGTGCTCCATGGGAGATGAAATGCTGACTGCTTTGCAGTTTCATGACCTAGAAAATGCTAAACTAGTTATGTAGTGTTGAACACTTTAACCTCTGAAAGGCTCAAATATGATGTTTTTTTTATGCACAGATCTGTTGCTGACTGCTTCTGACATGTTCAAGTAGCTTTTACACAACTTTACCCTCTCATTGTACTATTTTAGGAGAATATTTTGACTCTAATTGAAAAGTTTAGCATTCGAACAACGTTATGTGCTGTTTATTGGGCATTTTTCCATCACATTGTTGGTTCAATTTAGGACAAAAAACTGTGTCTATATTTCTCAGCTTCACCTCAGAGTACCGCCATGATATATAATATTGAGTCAATGTGCACATGCAGCCTGCATGGTGGAGTAGTGGTTAGCACTGCGGCCTATAGCAGCTGCTTTGAGGCTTGGTTGGGGGAAGTTTGAACATTGTGGAGTTGGCATGTTCTCAGCACCATCACTTTTCTCTGGGTAGTCCAACAACAATGCATGTGTGCTAGTTTAATTACTTTGGCTAATTGATCACTTCTTACATGAAAGTTACTTTGGAAACAGAAAGCAAACAAGCTAAATATGTGCACATCTCACATGTCTTGTTCTCTGTATATGTAAGGAGGCTCCTTCCATCCCAGTAAAAGCTAAACTATTACAGATGCATGAAGAGCTCATTTATTATGAACCTTTTCTCAAACTGGACTGCAGATTCTTGACCCTCTCAGGCTGTTGGGGATATATAACCACAGGAAATGGATCCTCTTTATCCAAACATCCTGAAGGCATCCTGCAGTAGATCTCGCAGACCTGGAAGCTGTAATAGAGAAATGTTGTAAACAGAGTATTTTTGTCTGTGACTCAGCAGCGTGAGTCCGTGTTCAGGCTGCCAGCTGCTTTAAGTCACAGCTTTGTTGCCACACATGCTCACTGCACTTCTCACCTTAGATTAAATGCTGACCATGGGGATGACAGGCCTGAGTTTTTACAGTTTAGTGGCTAAAACAGCTGATATATTTCATGAATCTCATATCAATGTGAAGCAATAATTGCAGACATGAGTGACCAAAGCAACTGTGGCTATTTTGTCTGAGAACAATGAGAATTAATCTGATGCTGTCACGGTTTCAACTTTTCTGGGAAAACTTTGGACCGGATTAAGAATCTGGCTTTGGGGATTTGATCCCATGCTGCTTCAATGGCATTATTTATAGATTTATCTAAAAACAGATGAAGTAAAAGAGATTTTAAAGCCCCAGAGGAAAACAGGAAGTGTTCTAGCGAGGGGCTCTGCGAGAGGAAATAAAGCTTATTACCAAAGCAGAATAAAAATAACTTTACATTTTTTTTTATTGGAAAATAAATGATCTTTTTGGCCTTTTTCTTTGTTTTTGTCTGGAATTAGAATATAATTTTGTGTTTGTGTCATTAGCATACCAGTCTGAACTGCAGTGTGGGTTGTCTGTACTTCCATATCAATGTTGCAGTGCTGTTCACATCATTTAATTTAAACTGTGCTTTATTTGGACCCATTTATTCAGATGTTTACGCTGCATAGTGGAACAGTGGCTTAGCATTGTGGCCTCACAGCAAGAAGGTTGCTGGTTTGAGCCTCTGAACAGTGGCCTTTCTGTGCATGGATTTCCTCTTGATACTCCGGCTTCCTCCCACATCCAAACACATGCATGTTGGGTAAACTGGTTATTGACGACCTGTCCAGGAAGTTCCCCGCCTCTTGCCTGAATGGCTGCTGGGATAGGCTTCAGCTACTCGCGACCCTGAATTGGAAAAGTGTTTGAGTAAAACGGATGGATGGACATTTATTCTGTCATTCAATGATTTTGCACTGTAAGCACTATTTACTGGCATATTAAACAGATGGACTAAGATCATATGATCTTTGAACTGGATAAGATGGATTTAAAATAACTATTTATTTTGCAACAAAACTGAAATTTAGGCTTAGCAAGAAATGGTTTTATAAAGATATGCATGTATGAAATGTCAGATTTGTTTTATTAATTAAAAAAACAACTTTTTATTTCCTTTCACCTATTTAAATCCAGGACTCTCCCATTCTTTCTGCAGATACCTGGATACCAAATTTCTACAATGATTGGTCTCTATAATGAGCGTATCTGAGACATAAGAAGTTATATTTAATTGAAATAAAGCTTCTTTGAAGGCAGAATGAGCTCATAGGCTAAATCACACTACCCCTCTGTTCTTATAAGCCCATCTTCATCCTCCTCTGTCTCTTTCACCTTGTCTCTCACCGTCTCTTTCAGGATCAGTGTGTCTTTGGAAGGTCAGTTTCTGCACTATATCCACCGCCACCAGTTCCTCGACTCCCCTGAGTGGGAGTCCATCAGACCAAACGAGGAGGGAAAGTTTCAGGTATCTGTGTGTAGATCTCCTAAAGAGGCATTGTCGCAGCTTCTGTTTGTGTCTCAACAAAATAAATGTAATAAGTAAAATTAAGCTGAAGTGCCGATCCTTAAAGTGCTCAGAGGAGAAACTCGATGTGGACATCCAGTTTCCTCTTTGTTTGATAAACTGGATAGAAGAAGTAGTTGTTATCTTGCCTTTATGTACTGCTTGTTTATTAGTCTTCTTCCTTTGTTTGTGTTGCTGGCCCCTGTATCCATGTTCTGCAGGATTAAAATCACTTTATCTGCAGTCCGCCTGCCCTCTGCCTCTTATACCTGCATTTAGGTCCTAATTTTTTCCAGCTTGTTACAGAATAAAGCAACTAAAACTGAGAAACCAAAGCACTTAAAAACACACTGAACCAAACAAGACAAATCTGAAACTAATGAACATGAAATAAAGCTGAACAGAAACACAAAGGGCAAAACAGGAATAATACAAAATAAAACAGGAAACCAAAAACACCCACATAAGTCCAAACCATGGCATAAACTCTCGATTCCACAGAAAGCCGATGGGTTGGAAACTAGTCAACTTGCTGACTCATTTATTTTATTACCAGTGAAGCAGCTTATTAACGGATTAAAAAGTAAATAATAAAAAAGAATTAGATTATTTAGGATGTAAAACACAGAATGAACAAATAAGAGCTCATTTGTTTCTTAACTCACTGGTAGCCAAACACATCTGCTTTAACAACAACCAGCTGGTTCATTTAACTGGGCTCTAAATATTTATATGAATTTGATATTAATGGAAAAGTAAAAACATGATTTCCTGTTTCAGAGGTATGATTTGAATGTTGCTGAGTGGAGATAAACAGGACTAAGTGAAATATTTCCACTTTAATTAAGCTGTTTGATTTATACTCGCTGCTCTAAACAACAAACATGTGACTGGTTTTTAAGGAGTGTGGTTTCTTTTCTCCGTAAATAGTTCCCTAAAACAATCATTTTTACTGGGAAATTCTTGTTGGAGACAACATTGGTTTTCTGTTCGGTGAATCCTGACTATATTTTTATAGTTTTGTAAAATTCTGCATCTTCAAAAGTGTCAAATAATCTTTTTACAGGTACAAAAGTCTCTTTAAACAAACTATGATTCACTTTGATTCACATGTTACATCAGAATTTGATAAATGCCAAATTGATTAAAACATCAGTCTTTAAATTAGCTTCTATTTGGTGATATCCACAACTATAATTTATTAATTTGTCTTAGTGAATGCTGGATAAAGTATGTTTATTTGGATATTCCTAATAGGATTAAATGAGTTTTTCTGTTTTTTGGTTATATTGATTTCAGAATATTAATATAAATAATAAATAATAACTAAAATCTTACGCATCTTTAAAATTAAAATCAATCAAATCAATTTTTTGCTAATAAATAATACAAAAACAATAAGTGTATAGGATCCAATTTAACATGTCGGACACGTCCATCAATATACTACTGCTTAATCCCTAAACGGGGCTCGAACCAGCAACCTTTTTGCCACTGTGCAGGTCCATGTTGGACACATTTTCTTTATAATGAAGTTTTTATAGACATTTAGTTTTTCATGTCTGCATTTTAAAAGCATTGTTCCATAATAATACAGATAGCCCAAAGATTATGGTTGCCATGTTTTGAGTATTGCTTCATATTCTCCAGGTGACCCTGACCGCAGAGGAGGACTCCAGATACATCTCATGGCATCGCCGTCGCCTTTACATGCTGATTTCCAAAGAGCGCTACATCGCCCGTCTCTTCTCCGTCATGCTCGGATACGACATCGCTGAAAAGCTCTACAACCTCAACCACAAGCTCTACATAAAGAGTGGCGTGCTGTTGGACATCCGCCTGCCGAGCCTCTACCACGTATTGGCCCCGTCTTCACAGGGCAGCGAGGGCGGCAGTGGCAGTGACGGTGGCATCCCCAAGAATCAACCAACCGAGCAACAGAACCAAGATCCAGCACTGGCCTATCAGATGCCTGATCCAGCCCAGTGTCAGCCCCTCCAGCCACAACTACAAGGACCACAGGGGACAACCCCGGATGAGCCTCGGGCCCCTGAGCGTGACTGCTACCAGCACCCCTGGGCAACAGACCCGGAACTGCCCTCTGGTGAGGACTCGACCAGCCTGGTCCTGGAGGACTTTGCTGATGTGGCGGGCTCCTTAATGGATTATGGCAGTGAGAGGGATTATTTGAGGTAGAGGGGCAGGGTGCTGGAGCTAACACACTGGGTCACCACTTAAGCTACATGTAAGTACTTCACCTGGGTGGGAAGCATTGCATGGGGATGGTGTGTGTGCATGGAAAGCTTGGAGTGCACGATTCAAACTAACCTGGCTTTGTAGTGCAGAATAAAGCTGGGCATGAAACCAAAGCATTGTGTGAGATGCATACATATTATATCACTTAAGAGAAGAAGGGCTGCACAGTGATTAGAACTATGTAGGAGGTTGCCGGTTCGAGCCTCAGCTCGGGTCGTCTGAACAGTGACCTTTATGTGTGGAGTTTGCATGTTCTCCCTGTGTTAGCGTGCTCTCTGGGTACTCCGGCCTCCTCCCACCATCCAGACATGCATGTTAGGTTAACTGTTTATTCTCAATTCTCCATAGAAATGAATGCAAATGGTGGTCTGGTGCAAGTTAAATCCCTGCGTTATATATTTTAGATAATAAACACTTAGGGTTCTTCAAAGATAATTCTGACTTTACATTGCACTGATTTATGTATTCAGTTAAGGATTTTCAGAGCAGAGATTAACTTTAAATGGCAGCTAAGGTTCTTTACTGCCTCTTCAGTTTTATGTATATCTGGATTATTATCCTCTTCACAAATCATACTTTAAAACTAAAGTACCGTCTCTGTCAGCATCACTCGCTGCTTTGCAGAGAACAAGCTTATGGTCGTGTTTGGGAGAGCAGCGGAGTGAAATTGGTTCTCAGGGGATAGATCAGCCAGTAAAAACAGTCTAACAGTAAATAAACATCATGGTCTGCAGCTTTACTTACCCAGTGTGTGTGTGTGGTGAACTGAGGAAGGGGAAGGGGGGTTATTTCTGTGAGGAAACCGGTTACAGAGGGGCAGTGATGTCGGCTGGACAGCAGCTGTGTTCTTATCTGACAAGGATTAGAGCTTGTAAATTTAGGGGATGTTCAAAAAAATTCAGTGCCACGCTATTAATCCGGCGTGCCCACCGTAAGGCTTTATCTGTCCACCGCCCCTCCCTCGCGCCGTCCGTCCATTCCAGCACCGGCTCTCGTCCAATCACAGCGTAGGGATCACATTTCACAGCAGGGTGGAGAGGTCAGTTTCTGGTTTGGGTTGCAGGACAGCTGTGAAGCGGTGTGTCAAATCTGCCCCTCCGTAGTAGCACGACTTCAGCTCTGGTGACTTAAAGCAAAACGACGAGCGATGAGCAGGAATCTGTCTGCCCAGGGTTCTGTCAGCACACATTATCCAAACAGCCTTCCACATGTTCACATTTAGGGGTATAACCCCAACTGTACCTCTAATTCTACCCAGAAAAACACATTAAAGTGTTTGTTTTGACACATTCAATGATATGCATGTGCATCAAATATCTATCATTCTGATTGGTTTGCCAGGCTCCTTACTTCAGGCTCGAATCCTGCACAGATAACGGGTATTCCTCGCATCTTTTGGTCAGTGTTGAGTAAATATTAAACATGTAGAACTACTTAATGGAGTAATGGTCCAACAAAAACTTTTCCAGAGTTGCACTAATATTCATATGTGCTATTTGAGACTCTTTGCAAGCACACAAGCAATGCAGATGTAATAAACCCACCAATAATTAAATTGTACTAATTCTAAGCGCAGTGAGGTTGCATGTTAAATATATACTTACTGAGGAGACATATAGGCTGCAGAATCTCCTGTAAACTTAGTAGCAAAGAATCATCAGCTGTTTTTCTCAGATTTTGCTCCATACAGACATGATCGCATCACATAGTTTCACATCTATGATGAGATTATCCTGTTCTGATACATCCCAGAGGAGCTCTGTTGGGCTGAGATCTGGTGACTGAGGCCACTGGAGCACATTAAACTCCTTTCTATATTTAAGAAACCAGTTTAAAATGATTCGAGCTTTGTCACATGGTGCAATATCCTGTTGGAAAATGCTACACTTCAGTCTGCAATATGCAGTTAAGCTACAGTATGGTGTTTAAAACCACGCTCAGTACATGCACCAATGGAGTCCATGCACAACCTTTCAGTAAGTGCTCCTGGTGCAGGGCAGGATGGATCCATGCTTTCATGTTTCCATCAAATTCTGATCCTGTCTGAATACAGGCAACATTTTTACACCTTCTTTTGTCCAGTTTTGTTGAGTCTTTGTGAATTGTAGCCTCAGTTTTGTGTTCTTATACACAGGAAAGGCCCTCAATGTGGTGTCCTGCTGCTGTAGCACATCTGCCTTAAATTTCAACATTTGCACATTAAAAAACACTATTGTGCATAACTTGGTTGTAACAAGAGTCCCTTCTTCTCCCTCTTTGAGAAAACTACAC
This sequence comes from Kiunga ballochi, assembly GCA_037177335.1. NCBI lineage: Eukaryota > Metazoa > Chordata > Actinopteri > Atheriniformes > Pseudomugilidae > Kiunga > Kiunga ballochi. The sequence goes on along the minus strand of JBAMIG010000013.1, from coordinate 4,116,365 downwards.
TAATTTCTTCTAATTTTCTACTTGAATTAGCTTAAAGGAGACATATCTTCATGTAATCA
>JBAMIG010000013.1:4079711-4090566 GCA_037177335.1 Kiunga ballochi | reverse complement strand
CCAGGAGACCAGTATCATGTGGTAAACAACAACATTATGAGTGATGTTTCTGCCATAAAGTGATGCAACATGTCTCACAAACAGTATGTATCAAACATGCCACATCTTTCCATAAGGGATTAAGTCATATTTTTAGTATTTCTCAGACAGTATTTATGTAAAATATTACAATTTCTTTTGTGTATTTTCATATGTTTGCACACATAGACATAAATGCTATCCTCATTTTGCACATTCTTAATGCTTTAGAGGAATTTTAAACCTTCAGAAAAATTGCTCTCATTACTGGTAAATACAAGTTAATATCCAGTTTTCTTTCAGCCTTAAACATGAACACTATCCAGTATGACATGTTGCATTAACATTTTTGTCCATGTCACATGCTGAGTCTTTCTTTCTGACAGAAAAAGGCTTTTTATTCCCTGATTGGCTGCTGTTAACACATTTTTTTTGCTGAAAGGAGACCTTCTCAGCGAACAAACTCTTCAATCTCTTTTCAGCTGCACAAAATTGATTAAACGTATAAAGAGCTCTTTGTGTATTCTTTAAGCATCCTTAAACAGGAGAATGAAGAATGTATTTGCTCTGAAGAGTAGGGATGCTTCTCAGACCACTCTGCTAGCTTTTATTGCTTTGTTTAGAAATGCAGAGGAAATGATTTACAGGGATCCCTGAAGGTGGAAAGAGGAGCCGATCAAACCTACTCCTCACTGTACTCCTCAGTATTAGTGTGATACTTCAGTTCCTCCCACTCCTACAGGAGGTACAAGGCTACATCAGCCAAATAAAACAAATCCTGACGTTTGAAGGTAACATCTGTCTGGTAGATGGCCAATTCTGTTTTCTCATTCTCAGTGATGGATGCCAGTTGGACCTTGTTTTCTGGGTAAAATGCACATTAGGGGTGAAGTGTGATGGAAACTCTGAGTGGAACCTTGTAGAACCAGTATTTCTACTAAGCAGGGCAAGACAAGGCAAGTTTATTTATACAGCACCTTTCATGTACAGGACAAATCAAAGGGCTTTACATGGAAACAGGAAAAGCATTACAGATGTGGAGAAGAATAAAAACAGCAAAAATCACAATGAAAGCATTAAAAAAAAGTCATTAAAAGCAGATCAGATAAGGTTACTGTGCAGATTTTATTTATAGGCATGATAAAAGAAATGTTTTCAACCTGGATTTAAAAGTGTCTCCAGTTTGTGAAAGTTTAATGTAATAGAATAGAAGCAAAGTGGTTTTTATTTTTTTTACATTTTTTTATATTAAGTCACATGATGCAACTTTTCTAAGTGAACAATTTATTTATTTTTCTCTGCTGTAAAATATCTCAGTTATCAATGTTCCCTAAATTGATCTGAGGGCATAAATTCTGAGACAAAACATGTCAGACCACATGCTTATGTGCTGCAAAGCCCTTGACGGGGCCAGTATCTCAGCTGTCTTATCTGGGAGTGAAGGTTGAACTGGCAAGGTTAGTTTAGCTCTCATTTACTGACATTCCATTTCCAAGACAGTTTTTTGTGTCAGTGCATGAATTTCACAAAAAAATACACTCACACATAAAAAGAAAAACTTTAGAACTAAATGTCAATGAAGGAATCAGTCTTTTATTGATTAACTTGATCATTTATTGCTAAAAAAAAAGCAACATGCAAGGCATTGATTAAGCAGTTTGTGCTTATTATACATGCATTAGTAGCATCTTTAGATTAAAATCACTTCAGAAAAGTGGAAAGTCTCAGTCTCTTTAACAGGAGGGCACAAAGTTCTATGTCAATATAAATAAAAGAAGCTTTAATTGATTTTGACATAGCTGATGCCTCCTGTATGTGCTATAAAACTAATCCACTTACAAAAGGAGTGAGCCTGGCTATTTTCTGTACCTTTTCCTCATGCTTGAGTGAACTCTTTTTATTCCTTTCATATTAGCTCACAGATAAACATTAAGCTGTGATACGTATCACAATGATACTCATTGTTTCCATGCCAGTTTGATATCGTAATAACATCATTTTCATGCTTTTTCTCAGCATGGATTTATGAGATTGAACCTTAAACAGTGAAGCGGTGATTGTCACTGAATCGGTGCTCAGTTGGGTGTCGGCAGGTTTGATCAACTATTCGGGGAACTGGCTGTACTTTAGACTGAAGAGGCCAGACAGCTAACAACGCGACAGAAAAGCAGGTAACACAAACGTTTCATACTGCAGAGTGACAATGTTTGTGAGCTTGTCCTGTGCACACGTAACACACATGTGCAACCCACAGTTTCCTGTTTTTTGCCCTCAGCACAGTGTGAGGGGAACCCCTCTGTGTGTGGGTATCAGCTCTTAGCCGTGGGTAGAGGGCACTCTTGTATCTGAGCCTCATCCACTGAGCCCTCTGGCAGATAAACAGTCATTGTACAGGCTCGAATTCCTCCTAGAGGCTCGAGCACGTTAAAAACCCTGTCCCACACATCTTGCTCTGGATCATAGCGCTGCACAATGTCAACCATGCATCTGCTGTTCCAGGAATATCCTCCCACCACGTAGATCTGCCCGTTGAACACAGTCACACCCACATCACTCTGGCCCCGAGGCATCGGGGCCACCACTGTCCACTGGTCTGTATCTGGGCTGTAGTACTCGCAGCCCAGGACATCGTCGTAGTCGTTGCTGCCTCGGAAGTGGTTCCCACCCATGACGTAGAGTCTGTCTCCCACCGCACACATGCAATGCAGGCCGCGGAGCTCTATCATGTCAGCCCGTCGACTCCAGTTGTCGGCAACAGGGTCGTAGCACCAAAGCTCCTTCTGGAAGGTGTCACGAGTGATGCCACCTGTTTGAGAAGAAAGTAATCAGGCTGGAGGAAATACTCACAATGTGAGAATGAAAATACCAGATAGTACCATAAAGACTTCTCAGGGGGATTGTTTTCAAAAATGCATCACAGAGAAAAGACAGAAGTTGAAGCACAGTCGATACATATCACCAGCTTCAACTTCCAGGGAGGTTTGTTACCGTGGTGACAAGCTTTGTGTGAAAATCTGCTAATCCTTACATCACCAAGACCTTTTAAATGTCAAAGCCTAAACCTGTTTGTAGATTTGAAAAGAAAATCAAAGCTATTATTGCAAACATACCAAGTTCTTTATCTTTACCACATACATGCAACTTTTCCTGTAGCTGGAATTTACTGGCTGAAATAAAACCCTGAACACATCAAACCCTCAGTCCCCTATGCCAGCCATGTAAATAACACTAAATCTATTGTCACTGTCATGGGAATTTCACATGTATGCTTCCCATATTACATCATTTTATATGTGAGTTTCATCCTTTGACATTCTCAGCATGATGTCATTAAGATTAGTACTTGAATCAGCAACTCTCTGTGTTAAAACCAGGATAGAGCTGCACATTCTCCTGATTGTCTTTTGCTAAACAACTGATTGTAAACCTGTGAGCTTGAATCCAGCAGATCCCCTCCTGGATGACCTGGACAGGTCGTCCCCAACAGAACTGGTTTACAACATGAATCTGGCGCTAGACTTCACTAGGCTCCAGAGCAATCTCTCCGTTTCATCCTGACAACATATATGATGATGCATGAGGTGGGAACGAGGCTTCATAAGTTCCAGTTTGGCTGCTGATGGACAGACTCTCTCCAGAGCTCTACCCTAAAGGACCTCTGAACACACTCTCAGTAATTGCAACTTCTATACTCTGTACTATTTCCTTTGTTTTAATAAACCTGTAATCATTTTCACTTTTCAAGTTTTTGCCTCAACAGTCACATAAAGATGTATGTATTGACACGTTGTCATTATTTAACAGATTTGTATATTATAGCAAATCATCACTAAACTCTATACTATACAGTTATTATGCAGATGCTTTTATCCAAAGCAACATACACATAATAATCAGTCATTTTAACCATAGCTGTTAACCTAAAATGCATGTGTTGTGGGTGTACATACCTCATGTATGTGTGGGAACCTGGAGAGAACCCACACATACATGGGAGAACATGCAAACTCCACACAGAAAGGCCACTGGACAAACCCCAGCCTGGGCTCAAACCTGCGACCTTCTTGCTGTGAGGCCACTGCGCCACTATGCTACCCTAAACTAAACATTATTTAAACAAGTAAAATAAGATATTTAAAAACAAATAATAATAAATAATCATATGGATAAAATATAGATAATAATCATATCAATACGATGTTATTCTGCTTTGGTTCTCTTGTCAATTAACTTGATAAGATACTAATCAAAACTTGGATGACCGCATTGGAGGTCAAAGAGATGTCAGGAGGGCCCTGACCCCCCCAGGTCCCCCTATAAAACCACCATTGCTTGTAGCTGCTGTAATTTAAAAGCAAGGAGAGATGTATAATGTTTGGGAGATAGGGAGGAGGAAAGTGGCTCTGACACACATTAACATGTGGATGAACGCATCAGAGGCAACATGGAGTTTAATGTCTTTCCTCCCCGTGTGCAGGGAAACCTAGCCCCAAACACCTGACAAAAACTGTTCTTCCTCCTCCTGAACCACAGGGATGAAAGAAAACTAGTTTAAAATTGTGTTTCAAATATTTCCCCTTTTCTTTTAAGACCTTGTATTGATTTGGTAAAATCTCATTTATTGTACAGGAAGGCTTCACAATGTAAACATTTCTTTGTCTATTTCTGTCTTTCCCCCTCAGCACGGGCTAGTTCTTCATTCTGCAGCCCAATATTTAAAACAAGATAATGACTCATCATTTTGGCTAAATGTGTTTCTTTTTTTTGGGTAAAAAATAGATATTTCAATTTAAATCTCTTCTTAAAGCTGCATTCATTGAATAATGAGCCATTTAGAAGCTGAAATGAGGGAAAGTCTGACTTTATTGCAGGTGATTGCTGTAAAAACTCTGTTGCATAGCATTAAAGTAGGTTTCACACAGTGTGGTAACCCAGAACAGCAGATGAGTGCGCTTTTTTTTGCACAAAACTATATTTACTGTCAAATTGTTCTTCCTTCGTACACCCACTAAACGGAAGGTGGGTAAACCAGCACACATTTGTTTGTCTGCAGCTGTTAGTAAGAGACATGATATACTCAGCAAGTAGCAAAATTAATAGACTCAAAGCCAGTTTTAAGCAGAAGTTTAGTAAAAACATTCTGAGTAATGACTGCTTTAGTTACAACAGTGTAGGTTTTTAAATCTTTTTACTGTACTTATTTAGTTGCTGGTAAATTATTTTATTTAAAGAATGTTTTTACACCGTGATGTCTCCATATATACTATATTCTGGCTAACATAAACATAAAATCTTGGTGATAACTCCACAGAGTCTAACCCTTCAATATACTTCATTTCCGAGTCTGGTGATGGTTACTGTCTATAAAATACACTTTGCAATCTGAGATGTTTGTTTGCTGTTGGTTTTCACCAAGCTGCCATAAAAAGAAAAGTTCTGTCATTTTGGGAAATGATTAAATTATGAAGGGTATTTTTGTAATATCATAAAGACAGAGTTATTCCGGTAAATGTTAGTCGGACAGGAAGCTTGAGTCAGCTGAGCTGCTCATCCGGTTTATGTCCCAGCTTTAATAGTTAAACGGGCTGTATGTGAGATGTGAAAGGCGTGCATGTGTGTGATTGTGGTTGCTGTAAGTTTGTGCTTAGATAAACACAGAAAGTTGTGGCTGCTTTTTGTTGCTATGCTACATTTATGATTAAAATGGCAGCATTTAGAATGGGATGATCTAACACGCTGCTGCGTTTTGGTGTTTTCAGCTTATTGCTGAAGTTTCTCAGCCTCATGGCTTTTTTTAAAACTAAATTTCTCACATTAAGTCACTTCTGCTGATCGTGTAACCCATCCAGGAAGTAGCTGGTGTTAATGTGTTTGCCCCACTGACAACGTATCCATCAATGCCGTGTAATTAGAGTTTATCTCTGAGCTATAGAGATACACTGAGTAAATGCACATCTGTATTGCATTTTTAGATGTGAGTCAACAGCAACTGACTCTTCCTTCCTTGTTTTTATGTTATATGTTGTACGGTGTCTTTACTAACAAGTAGCAACAGAAGATGTGATGCAAATAGTGTTTGATAATCTGTTGCATCAAACAAATGAGGAGGTTGACTCTACTGGTCTTTGCTTTAACCACAAGCCTTTGAGCTTCCTGGAGTTTTATATGTGAAACATACATCTCTGCTCAATGCAAAAGCCATTTTCCTGTCCAAGGTTGCTAAGAAACCAAAACGAGCATGAGAGCAGCTCACACAGACAGGAAGTGGTTTCAAGAAGGTCACCCACAAAGTTGTGTCTATAACTTATCTTCTCATGATAGAACTTTTTGCCTGCAGAGACCTGTTTATAAAAGCTGCTCAAACAGTTTGAGATGTGAATAAGTAAGCTGTAAAGCTGTAAAATCACTGATATTATGCTAAAGTTCATCGTTGAAAAGGTTATAAAACATCGTGTTAACTGTGTCGTGTCCACAATTTAACGGATGTGATGTTTCACAGAACTCTAATCAGATCCAATCAGGTCTGTTTGCACCGTTACAAGATTCCCCTCAGCTTGCAAACAGAAAGCAGATTGTTATTTGGCCTTTATTAAATAGATTAACAGTGTGAATAGTGACTGCCATTTGAGAGATGATGCATTTTGTGGCTTAACAGCTCTGAAAAACCTTTGTGTGGGCAAATGGTTGAAGACACTTTAATGAGTTTTTTTTGTGTAGACGTTAAATGTCAGTGACTCCAAACCCTCAGAATAGACATGAGTAGACTCTTTGAACGAGGCTTACTGAAGAGACAAAAAGAAAAAAACAAACCCAGTGGTGTTTTCTTTAAGCACAGAGGACGAGCTGTTTTTGAAAGATATTTGAAAGTGGGACGTTTTTGACTCATCACAGAAGCAGCATAAAGCCTGTAAAATGTCACTTTAGACACATTTCCCCCCTAAATTCTGAATATTTTAAATGCTTTCTTTTAACAATAGTTATCTCAAAACCCGATCAATTCTCACTGCTTTAAAAAAACAGATAAAACAACATTTAAGGGACACACACGGAAACACAGATGCAGTGGAAAGAGTTGCAGACTCTTTAGTTTTCTCACCTGAGATGTACATGAGGCCCCCATGAACAGCACCGGCATGTCCATAGTGAGGCTCCACCATGTTGGTCACAAAGGTCCACTCATTTTTCCTCAGATTGTAACACTCCACTGTGTCTGATCAGAATAACAGAAGTTGTTTGTGATTTGTTCTTTTGAGCATTAAAAGTTTTGAAAGTTATACTTAAATGTAAAGGAAAATGAACAATGTCTTACAGTTGTAATGTAAAATATTCAGCTCACCAATTTCTCCAGAAGCATTCCTTCCTCCCACTGCAAACAGTTTCCCTTTCAGAGCGCTGAGGTGGAAAAAGGTCCTCTTCTCATTTAGGGAAGCAATCTGAAGCCATTTATCGAAGCGTGGGTCATAGCGGTAGGCGCTGTCTATAGCAGTCTTACCCTTTGTGTCATACGTACTCTGACCTGAGAAGCCAACAATACAAAAACACGTATTTATAATGTGTTCAGGCTTACAAAATGAGTGTCATTTTATTATTTAATGTCCTTAAATGTCTGCTTTTTATTTAGCTTTCTTATTTTGTGGTATAATGTGTTACCTTTGTGTTTTTAAAACACCTTTAACCAACTGATGTATATGAGGCCGCTTGTTTCTCATATAAATACACTGCAATGTTATACCAGAGCAAACAACATGTACAGTGTGTGGTTTGTAGAACATCTCTGTGAGTGTACAAGACAAACTGTAGGTGCTCTGACCTCCAACAATAAAGAGGAATCCACCCAGAAGAGCCACGCCGTGCTGATACCGCGGCACCTCCATGGGCCTCAGGGCCTTCCAATGACCCGTGTTGTCATCATACAGCCTCAGTTCCCGGCTCACCACCAGCTGCTGTCGCATCACGCCGCCCAGAGCTAAAATATGCGTGGCGTTCGATCGGATCTGCGTTCTCTCCGTCTGCAGGGCCGGCTGCATGTAAGGCATCATCTGGTAGTTGCTGGCCTCCAGCAGGAGGTTTACACAAGCTGTCTCAGAGCGCATCATGGAGTCGCTTCCCTCCTCGTCATCCTGGGAGATCTGAATCAGCTCACTGGGGCTCATCAGGGGGAAGCGAATGTGACGCATTAGGGCGTAAACGGAAGCACGGCGTTTGGGAGGGTCGTGGTCCAGCCATCCCTTGGCAATTTGATAGAGCTCCAGTTCAGAAAGGTACTCTAGGGAATTGCTGGCCAGTGCGTTGGCCATGGTGGTTTCAGAGAGGTGCAGGTAGCGACCACACTGCACCAAAGCCGACAGGTTCTCACTCACAAATTTACCTAGGTTCATAGAGAACAAATAATCCTTAAATTCTCAAGTTTATTACAGTTTCAGAAGCAATACGAAGTATTATCATCTGTCTCATGAGCAGAATAAATGCAAAGGATTGGGAAGATTACACTGCTGTTTGCTTCTAGTTAAATGTAACTCACCTATATTCAGTTGAACATCCTCCAGAAGCAGGTCTGTGGCAATGTGCTCCACTTCCACACAATTATCAATAGTGATCTGCATCAGACACATAATCAAATAGTCTTTTAGGCATGTTTCCTGCATTGCTGCTGTGTGTGTAGAGGACAACTATGAGAAAATAATAACCCCATCCTAATATTAGGTCTCTAATAAGGTAAGGGTAAGAGAGAAAAACTCACCTCACTGCTAAGAAGCTGATTGCAGAAGTTTAGAACAGGCATAACCTGCAAGAAGTTTGCAGCCTCCAGCGTGTCCTGAAGGTTGCACATATCAAGGCTGACTTTGGATGTGTAAATGAAGTCTATAATGTTCTTTAAGCCTGTCTTAGTGACCCCATGCAGCTTGATCTCTCTCATCTCCTGTTCCCTCATGCCGCCTGAACAGGAGAAAACAGGAGCAAGGTGAAAGCATGAATTTGCATTGTTGGGAGGATTTTTTCTAAAATGTGCACAGTCAGCAAATGACAAAGACACAACTAACATCATGCATAATGTGAAGATCATGGAGTTACGTTTGATTTTACTTTTGTCTATTATTTGAACAGAAAGCTCTTTTTTAAAGCGCAACTGAAAGGAAGTTTAATGCAGAAGCGGGTAAAGGGAAAACAGTTGCTTCCTCTTTTTTTAACAACAGCAAAAAAAACTACTCAAGTATGTTAATAATACCCCACGACCCTGAATCAGATTAAGCTGTGCAGAAAATGAAGGAATAAATAAAAGGTGATGTTAATCCGAAAGTGAAAGTAAGAGTTACTCTCAGGCCAAATTAACATGATAACACAATTCTTCGCTAAATCAGCACTTAAAAGAATCTGCTTCCATTAGAAAGAGAGCAACAAACCTGTGAACATGGCCTTAAAGTAGTCACTGGAAGAGGCCATGATGACCCTGTGGACTGGGAATGCTTCCTTGCTGTCTCCAGGAACCAAGACAACATCACAGAGAGTCTCATCTGCTCGGAAAATGTTGAATCCCTTATGGGGGGAAGGGGATGGGATATGTTTTAAAAGCTTTTTAGAAGAAGAATTAATGCTGCTACTGAATTTCTGCCTCCATGCTGTGATAATAATGTTTGATTTAGCTGTCACACGCTGCATGTACCACACAGGGCTGCTGTATCATTAGTGCACCATTAGAGCAACACCTTTAGAACAAATCCAACACATTTTGTGCAAATTGTATGAACATTTTTTCCACGTATTTGCAGAAATGATATCATTCTGGATGCAAAAAGCTCAGTGAAGCATCAAAAGTGAAACATAAGAGGTAAAAAAGAATCAAGCGACCACCAGTTTGTGTGATATACCTCCAGCACGGCTTCCCCGTGCTTGCTGCTACTGAAGATCTTGGAAAGTGGTCGAGGAGGAAGTTTGGGCTTTGTTGCTCTGTCAGGACGTAAAGGCAGCATAGGCAAGGGTGGAGGAAGAGGAGCAGCAGCTGAAGGTGGCAGTGGAGGTGGAGCTTGAGGCAGAACAGGAGCTGGTGGAGGTCTATCATCTGTAAGGGCAAATATATGTTTAGTAGAGCTATGAGGGCTTTAGATTCAAGCAGCATGCTTTAGAATTAGTTGAAATCAGTGCAAACCTTGTTGGACAGGTGGAGGAGGTCTTTCCGGCTCTGCTGGAGGTCTCGGAGGGTCTCTGGAATGCCTGCTGCCCAGACGAGACAATCTGCGGCTCAGCCTGCGAGAGGCACTTTCTTCTCCGTTCCCCCTGCAGAGGAGATAACTATGCATTTGTTAGTAGCCTACATCATGTGCAGTCTTTTATGTTGTGAAAATAAAACCAGCCCATTAGCAGATTATTTTAAGACAGTTTAAATGAGATCATCTTTATGTGATGTTTCGTGTCTCTGCTCTTCCTCCTGTGTAGAAAAGCCACTTACTTCACCGCTTTGTTCATGCTTCAAAATGTCCCTTTAGTTTCTCTATCGCAAACATTCGATCCTGTGTCCCCTTTATGCAGCTTGCAAAATCCATCCCTTCTGTCTAGTTCATGTGTTGTAAGTTAAAAAGAGGAACTACTGAATTAATTTGCAGTACATCACTTCTCTTTTTAAAGATGCTAACACGCAGGCAGGTGAATACCCAGAAAAGAAAAGCAACTATGATGTGTTGCGGAGACAAAACACTGTTTTATACAGATGGATGTTTAGTTTTTATTAATGCTACATTCAAAGACCTTTCAAAGAGAATGGTAAAGTTTTGCTGTCAGGCTGAAAAGCAAAATATTTCTAATCAAACAGTGTATTTTCTTTTTGTTTTATTATTACTTCTTA
>JBAMIG010000013.1:4031298-4043061 GCA_037177335.1 Kiunga ballochi | reverse complement strand
TATCCATCCATCCATTCTTCCCTCCATCCTTCTATCCATCCATCCTTCCATTCATCCTTCCATTCATCCTTCCATCCTTCTATCTATCCATCCATCCATCCTTCTATCCATCCATCCTTCTATCCTTCCCTCCATCCTTCTATCCATCCATCCATCCTTCTATCCATCCATCCATCCTTCCCTCCATCCTTCCATTCATCCTTCCATCCGTTCATCCATTCATCCATCCATCCTTCCATCCATTTATCCATCCTTCCATCCATTCATCCATCCATTCATCCTTCCATCCATTCGTCCGTCCGTCCGTCCGTCCGTCCGCCTGAGGAGGGAAGCCCAGACCTCTCTCTCCCCAGCCACATTCACCAGCTCATTGGAGGGATCCTGAGTTCCCAGACCAGCTGTGAGATCAGTTCAGCGTGTCCTGGGCAGTGGAGGGGCGATGTTGAGGAGCTCCTCTCCATGATCTTACCGTGGTGGAGGGGTTTGTGTGTCCTGAAGATCCCAGCAGCTATGTTGTCGGGGGCTTTATGCCCTTGGTAGGGTCACCCAAGACAATCAGGGGGAGGGACCAGACTAACAGTGGCTCAACAACCTCTATGATGAGGAAGAACATTGGAAAGAAGGCTCCTTTGCCCAGACGCTGGTTACCGGGGCCTGCTTCTGGTGCCAGGTTTGGAGGTGGGGCATGAAGACGAGCATCTGGTAGCCGGACCTATGCCTAAGGGGTCCAGTCTCAGCCTAAAGGAGTTACATGGGCCCCCCCACTCCCGTGGTCTCACCTGCAGGAGGAGCCGTAGAGGTTAGGTGCAGTGTGATCCGGGTGGAGGCGGAAGGCCTGGCAGTCTGACCCCTGAAACGTGCACATTCTTGGCTCTGAAACCAGTATCCTACTCTGAAACGTGTGGTTTAAAATGTTTAACAACAAAAACCGTTTGCAGGAGAAACAAAACAACCGGATTATGAAATTTAAAGTCATTTTAAAATGTAAGTGTTGGGGATGGACGTTTGTACCTTTTAGCTGAGATCAACCATTTTCTGAAGCTGTTCTACAAAATTCGGATCCAGATGCATAAAATAATCACTAAAACTGTTAAAAATAATATCTTACACTGAATCAATAGATGACGTTTTTCTGGTGATCTCATGCCTTGCTTTGAGACTGACTTGGAAATCCACCAGTAATGAAGAGTAGACCCAGTCCTGGTCCCCAGGAGCCCACGAGCCTGCAGGGTTTTCCTCCTTCAACATGCCTGACTTAAATGAAAATTGGCAGCTAACTGTCTTCTGCAGAACTGAATACCAATCCAGTAATGTGACCCATTTACTCAAATCAAGTGACACGTTAAACATGTCCTGAGGAACAGGTTGGGAGACACTAAACCAGATGATTGGTTTGTGCACATGATATGGAAGGAAAGTATAACAGATGACACAGATAAGGTATTCTGGGAAAAATAAAAAGTAGAAGACAGAAACATCTTTAGGATGCTAAAAAAGAAGCAAAACGTTGTGCTTTATGGCTCGGTGGACGCATACTGTACTCTGGGTACGGCTTAAAAGTGATTTAAAGCTACAACGAATGCTGATCTGATCTGCATCGCCTCTCCCTCGTTGCACACGTAGGACAAGAGCTGCTTTCCATACTACAGGTCTGGTTTCAATTTCTGGAAAATGAAGAGGTTGTGAGAGGGAGAGAAGAAAATTCCTGCCTTGTAAATCCATTATTGTTGAGGATATATCAGAAATCCTGCTTTAATATCACTGTTTGTGTAGGATCTACTCAATCCCCCGCTGCATAATCCTTTTCACCAACCAGGGTTTAGCTGCACAAATAAACGTGGTAATGGATCCTTTCACATATAGCGAAGAGAGGAGGCAACAACTGAGGCACCCTTTGGCCTAATCTTTTCCAGATGGCACCAACAGATCACATTATTTACTGTGTTCGGCTTCTTCTGCAACGCTGCTCTGCCTCAAACGCTTAAATGTTTTTTGTGTTGTTTGGATCTTTTGTTTGTGGTTTTTCTGGGTATTAATTGGTATTTCATCCAAATCCAAAACAGATATTTTTTATTGGACCGGGTTTTGCAGATGTACAGATGCTGCCACTTCAGTACTACTTGAAAAGACAATTTACCATGTCCCACTTTCCTCCCTTATAGGTTTTGATGGCATCCAAGCTGGTGATGCAAGATGCACTAATCAGAGTGCTTAGTTTCCTTTAGGGAATCCCGCTCCCCTTCATGCACCCATGAACTCGGCTGTAATCTTTGGGACTCATTACTGCGCAGCTCTCTCCATGCTATAGCTGATAGTTAGCCTGGTTCATGACCTTTACTCGTTTCTTCTTGTTTTTGTGTAAAAGAGGGGCGGCTGATCACTCCCAGTTCCCCCAAGCAGACAAAACACACTATTACGTTAGTTTCCACTGGCTCTGATGCTGAAGAATTTAAAAGAAATCAGGGACATACTGCCAACTTGTGGTGACATAAAGACAGACTGACATGCAGCAGGATGAGACGTCTCTCCATCCAGAAGGACATATTGTATGACAGATTAATAAGGTATATTTGCTGGCAGCAATAGAGGATGATCTTATGAGGTCTTGAGCTGATAAAAGTATTTCTTGTTTCTTCATCCCAGTCTGAACATCTTAGAAATCTGTAAATAGAATCTTTTTTATTCTTTTTATTCTCCTCTATTTGACATTATATATATTTATATTGTATGGGGCTGCACGGCGGGGCAGTGGTTAGCACTGTGGCCGCACAGCAGGAATGTCACTGGTTTGAGCCTCAGCTGGGGAGGTCTTTTCCTTCAGATACACTGTCTTCCCCCACCGTCCAAAGACATGTCAGGTAATCATCAGGATTGAGTGTGAACATTAGTGGCTGTTTGTGTCTCTGTTTTGGTCATGTGAAGGACTAGCAACCTGTCCAGGGTGTACCTGCCCTGATATGAATGAATGATAAATATTATATGTTTTACCTTTTCTACATGCAGTCCTACAGCTGTATTTATGTTTTCACTTATAACAACAAAGGAGAAAGAACCATGAATACATATATGACTATAACCTTTAAATGCAATGCTTTAGTTTCCAATTTGCATTTTGATTTCTCTGTTAGATAAATACAGCATTTTGTTTCCTGCATTGATGCATGATGGTTAAAACTATGATCCCAGTGTATTTGCTATTTATTTTCACTACATTGAGCAATGGACAATACCTTAAAATTCTACAAGTTGGGGATTTATAACAGCAGAGAAATTGTATGTAAGTTTGTTTATCATTCAATAATTGTGATACAAACTGATTTTTAGCAATTAATGTATTTCTAGTTAGAACAAAATCTTGTTAAATCCAATTAGAAATGATGAGGACATCAGAAAGCAGAATGAATATGTAATAATATGCAATAACCTAAATATAATCTGCAAATAGTGATTTTAAAACTGGTTTTCTGGAAAAAAAATATATCATTTTATGAAAATGAAAACAGTATGATTTAAGGTTTAAACAAAGGGGACAAAAAAAAGGATTTAATGGTTTTTAAAAAGTCAGCTGACATGTAGGAAATAATAATTCTTCACTGATATATGCAAAGGGGGAAAGCCAGTGTTTAAAAAACGTGATTTAATGATGTGCAAATGATGTTAAAGTGTGTTTCTCTGCTGCGTAATTTAATCTACAACCAGCCATTTTCAGATTTAATAATAGTGGGAGCAGAGCAAACACGAGTTGGATATTTTAGCGATCCCTGAAGAGAAAGCGAAGCCACATTTGTGGATGATTTGTCTCTGTCTCGTTGAACTAATAGAAAAACTTCTCCAGCGACTCTCCGTGTTTGCTATTGACAGATTTACAGAAGAACATGTGTTTGCAGTTTTCAGGTATACAAATTTACAGAGCAATGTGTGAGTAAATGAGCCTCCCTGGTGGAGCCTTTGACAAACAACACACTGATGAACGGGTGTTGAGCTGCATGGTTACTCCTCTGTTTCCTCCACCTGGAAAAATGTACTCCAACTGCGTGTGTTCGATTCCTGGCTGTCACATGTCTTTGACTCCTCATCTTCTTGTCTTAGTGGCAGTAAAAGCTAGTAAAATATTGAAGAAAAGTGGCTGCCCACTTTCCCCATCCATAAGACTTAATTAAAATGAAATGAAACTATGACCACTTACTTCACATTACTAACGCTGTTGTCATAAATCAGTGTTTTTAATGACAGATTGGTGCATGATTTGAGCAAATATATGATGTGACGGTGAAGTTTTGAAGCCATACAATCAAAAGAAGAGAAGGAAGTAAGTGGAAATGCATTTCTGATTTATGTGAGTGGGTGGGAAGCCTGTGATTTTGGACAGCAAGCAGAGGCGGGTTGCGGGTGCGAGTCCCTCGTTGCAGACAGCAGCTGAACAAACCCAGCAGAAAAAATGTCCATATTGGAAAAAGCCACGAGAAGAAATCGTTATAAGGAAGCCATGCAGTTTGGAGAGAGGAATTATGTGAGATGAATGTTAATTTTTTGCTTTGACAGTCATGTTTTAAGTAACAAGTTTTATTAGCTGTAATATGTAAAATCAGTAGGACCTCTGCAAAATGTCTGACTACCTTTGCATTATTGATATAACCATGAACAGTAATAATCTGATCAATCAGTCTGCTGTGTTCACCTGCTCATTCATCTGCTGCTGCTTTCAGACATTAGTGTGTGTGCACTTTTAATATGAGTGTAATTCCACACTGCAGTTAGATTTTCCAGCCTGTCTCCTGGTGGGAATCTCATGGAGGTCAGCATTTGATCATTAAGTTATAGAAAATAACCTCAGAGTAAAATGATTGAAATCAGAAAGAAAGGGGAAAGTTTTCTGGCACACATGACTGTTTTTGTAGCATTTATTTCTGCAGTATTTATTCTTCAGATTAAACCAAACTAAAAAAAAAAAGAAACGTATATGTTTTAGTGATTGTACTCACAGTATTTAATTTACACATTTAGATGTAAAAGCTGTGAACATGTTAATTGATTAAAACATTTATTGATAATAATTTATCATGTTTACTTCTCTTACATATCTTTGTTTAATTAACGTTATACAACGGGGATAATTTTGAAGTAAAAGGTGATAAATTAAGCATATTTATTCAGTTAATTATTTTCTACAATTTAAGTAAAATGTTTACAGACCAGATAGGTAATACATATTTTAATTTTAGAGTTATCGATGCATCTAATTCACCCTTTTATAGTAACATATTTGCAGTCCAGCTTATACGTAGCAATCCTACACAAATTTTTTGTATCATAACATAACAATATTTCTTTTGTTCCTTTTATAAGAACATCTGACTTGTTTAATTTGATTTTTGTAAGATTTTTGCCAAATCAAACTACTTGTGGCTTTCAAATAGAAAATAAGATAATAGTTTCTTTCAAATAACAGTTTTTATAACATTTTAAGCAGCTTTTGTGAATTATGAAGGATAAAATGCTCCATGAAAACTGTAAAAGTGCATTAAATGGATAATTGCTTCATATATTCATCCTCTATGACAGAAAAAAACACATTTAATGTGGGTAAAACCTGGTTGGCTGGGGATGTTGGTGTGATTCTTTAATCTAACCACACAAAATCTGAAAGGCACCAAAAAATCCAGTGGGAGTGTATGACTGGTACTGGCAGGACTATGTTCGCACTATACCATCATTGTGTCTGATTAAAAACTTACAGTCCACATGTGGCATATGGCTGAGCTGTGAGGTTCTGCCACAGATGTTTGCAGTGTTTTTAAGGTTTGGCTTGAGAACGTTGTATCAGATATTAATATTTCATTGTCATTTCATACTTTCTCTGCTTCATTTCAGATGTGCATCATTAACCCTGCAGCGCGGGAAACTGCCTGCCTCTTTGCATGCATGCACTGGTTAAATAGCGGTTTAGGTTCCAGCTCAGAATAGTTTCTGTACAGTAGTCATTAGAATAAAATTATGATACCAGCTCAAAGACAAATGAGAGGAAGTTTCCTACTGAATGGTGTGTAATTTTGCAGCCTTATGTCACACCATCTATATTAATCTGCTCATAAACACATCGTTTGCTTCCTCTCATAGCAGTGAGGAATTCCTGGCTCTCACCATGTGTTTAGATGCTGTTTTCAGAGAGGACCATGAGAAAATGCCTTGCTGTGGAAACTCATTTGAACTTGATGTTTTTTATATCTACAAAAGCTACTTGGCCATCCAGATGTACGTGGTGAACAACTCGCTTTATGTATTATTTTTTATTTATTTAGTTATTTGTTCTATTTAACCCACCAAAGATTACTGCTCCAGCTATTTACAACCCTTCACTGGAATAAGCATATCAGAAAGAGGATGAAAAGGGGCAGTTTTTGTTCCAAATAAAATAGAAACCAAGCAAAATACTGAATATTATATTTCTGAGTGTGAGTTTGAAGCCCTGCAACAAAGGATGCAACTTGAGCCAATTTATGAAAAATAGCCTAGCTAAGGGAAACCAAAAGATTACATTGAATCTTGACTTTGATCTAATCCCCAGCCTGAGCTGCATGAGGCGACAGTTGGAAGAAAAACTCCTTTTTAACAGGAAGACAAAAACCTCCGTTAGAACCCGGCTCAGGGACGCAGCCGTCTGACGACGGGAACAATAGGATTTCAGTGTGCTTAAATGATTTTTGTTTGTCCACATAGTTGCAAAGTGAGGGACTTTTTAACTACAGAAGCTTGCTCAATTAATATGGTCGTTTTTCTAATGAACACAGTCGTTCAAAAGTTTCTAGGTGTGTCATAATCAGAATGACTAGAGTCCAAATTCCTCTCATTTCCATCTCTTTATGTCTTATAACATATAATTTAAATATAATGACTATTTGTTGAGTGTATAGTTCTTCTTTGAATAAAAAAGCAAAAAAAAACAAACAAACCAAAAACATAAATTCAAAATGAGTTCTTACAAACCCATAATTATCACAGTTACAAACCAGTCCCATTCATCTCATGTCATAAAGAAACTATGCAGTGAAAACAAAGAACAGTAAGGACACTTCGCCAGAAAACACCACATTATATAGCCTATCTCTACAAAGTAATGTGGACTTATCACATACCCACTGGTGCTGTTGACCCAAACTTGTGAAGCATCACATCTACATCTGCAAAGTCCCCATCAGATTACAAAGGTGAAAACCATGCAATAGAGCTATGTAATATAGCTATCAGTATCAGTGATATTCCATTGGTCTGCCTTCCTCTTTTAAAATACCATTGTACTGGATCTAAATGAATGAGCTGGTATTAAAAAAACAAACATTCACAAGTCATCTTGTTTTGTGCACATTTGTTCAATCACATTAACAGATTATAATGGTTTAGTTTTTTTTTCCAGACAAAAAATGCAATAAGTCACTGGTTTTACAGGAGTACCACATGACCGAGATTTCAGATCTTCATGCACACAAACATACTAAAGTGGGCATGCTGATTCACTCTCATTTACAACCACACTGACTACAGTATCGCTGCAATGGTTCATGTTTCCGCAGTGAGCGGCGAGTCGTTCGGGCTGAATGTAAATGAAAATGAGCAGGTTTGGTTGGAGAGACTCCAGCTGTATGTAAAACAATCCACCATCACACACGCTCCAGATCTGATGTGCTGACAGCGGTGATGAGGCCTTGGAACAGATATTACACATCTATTACACATGTGAACACTCCCATACATATGCATTAAAACACACACATATGTGCTGTCACTGTGCCCGTCTTGTCCTCACTTATACACACAGGAGTGGGGGATTGGGAAGGTTGTGGTTGAATAGAGATTTTCTTTAAAATTCAGTGGTTCTGATTAGAAAATGTTGAATTTACCCACCAATCAGCAGGGAAATATTTCCTAAAGATACAAAGAAATATCCACATATACAGCCTTACAGAATATACATTGTGATTTTTTTTTATTAGTTGTATGTATTCAGTGTATTAGCTAATTCTGAACACTCTCACCAGGCTCAAATGTTGTTCTTATTGAATAAAAATGAGCTGTTTTTTTTTTTTTTGTAATACTTTAGACCCCTAACATAGGTCACATGGCTACCGCTAATCCTTTTAGCGCTAGCTAGCGGTTTTTGGATTCCTTGTTGACTATACTGTCAATAAAATGTTTCTTGTACAGATGTTTCACATAAAAAGGACACTTGGTCTGATGGTGGAGGCATAACTCAACTAACCTTTAAACAAGAGACAAGATTTTGACTTTAAATCAAGATCTGACCTGAAAAGTCTGCGCTCATTTTATTAGCATGCTAACATAGTTTAAAGACATTGCCCTGCAGCTCCCTGAAACAACACTGCTGTATTTCTTTTTCAGCTGAGATCACGAGACAGATGTGTTTTGCTTTTTAGGGCCACAGCTGGATTTTAACACAGTGGCTGGTGTGGATGCAAAATAACAATACCTCAGGAGGACATTACTGGAAAAAGGAAGGACAAGAAGAGATAGAGCAGGCGATAAGACAAGAACCAAAACTGGAGCTAGGAGTAGAGACAAATTTGGTGCCGAAGTATGAAAAGTCTGCATAAATTCAATAGTTTAAATTGACTTTTTTTTCTAAATTATGACGGCTTATGTGTTGGCACTGTAATTTAATTCAAGGTGAAACACCCACATAGGTCTCTAACTACTTTAGTAAAAATAGATCCAAATCTCATCCATCTAAGCCTTCACCCCCCCTCCATGTTTGCTCCCTTCAAATTGCTCAGAACTAAAACACAGATGCACAAATACAGAAAAAAAAACACAAAGAATCGTCTAAAAGTCTAGTTATGCAACCTGCAGCATCCCAGATGTCAATTTTCTCTGATTCATCCATCTGAAGCAGTTTAACAGTTGACTAATTCACATCTGTGTGTGGAGCAAACACTGCTGACCTCCTTTTCCACTCCCCCTGCCTTTAAATGAGAGTAAATTAGGTGTTATAATGTTGTGGCTGTTTTTAGTGGCTGCTAAGAACAAACACACACGCAAACACAAATGTTTTCCTGCACACATGCTGAATTGCTGACTATTCAGCAGACAGTTTATTCAGTGTACTAGCTCTTAATCAGTCATCAAGTTCAGGCAAAAGGCGGCAATGAACACATACAAACTTACACACGGCTAACTGGATAACCAGGTCACATTTTCAGGTCAGGGTTTACTTTGGCTTGTGTTGTCAGTCTTAAATGATTAAATCATATATTGGTTCAGACTTCATTCATTAAACTGTGTTATATTACATTTAATTTAATAAATAAAAAGCAGTTGTTGCTATGGACTATTACACTATTCACTTATTTATACAACAAGAGTTTATAAAAACACTGCAGAAACTAATTAAACAGGAAAATGCACTTTTATACGCCTAATTTATCATCATCATCAACAAGTTTAATGATAAAAACACAAGTTGCAAGATGCAGAAACAGGACAAAGTCAAAACCTGTAAAAGAATATTTAGATTTTCTATGTTAGCAATAAAACTTTCTCTGAAAATGTCATATTTATGGGAGCAAAGTGTTTTACTTCTTAAAAAGTATGAGTTTTAGTAGAGTAACTGAGTAAAGCCTCTTTTTTTTCAAACAACTCTGTATTTAACTGATGTATAAATAAATAAAAAGATACCCTTTGTAATCGTATTTAAATGTACAGTAGAGGTTGCACCTTTAGAAAGCCATACATGGAGATAATATGCAGACTTAATTGGACAAAATGTATTCAAATAATTTCTTATCTCTTACAGCAATGTAAATCACAAGTGTCTTACTTGCTAAATAATTAATTTTATTTCACTTTATTTTATTATATTATGTATTTATTTGTTTTTTTATACTCAGATACACATTCCTGCCTCCAGTTTGGCAGCGAGCAGCAGCACCATTAAACCCACTGCTTGGAAATGTTTAATAGCTCTTATTAGTTTATTTGAAAAAAAAGTATCTCAGTAAGACATTGTAATTTTTTCTTTGTGTAGTAAAAATATTGACGTGATCTTCATTTATTACATGGCCTAAAAACCCAACACTCACACGCATTCACATTATTCACATTAATTTGTATTATTATGTTTAAAAATAATATCACAATGAATATTTATTATATTTTTCACCACTATTAATAATAAATAATGGAGAATATAATAGAATAACTCTTATGATAAAATGTGAGTTTAGTGGGGGTTTTTTAATCAATATTGAAACCCCCCCCACATTTCTTTTTTTTTTTTTTTAAGGGATGGATGTCCCAGTGAAAACTTAGACACATTAGTTTTGCTTCACGTTAATAAAAAATAGGAGAAGCCGAGCAAATCAAGAAGCTTCTGACTTTGGGATCAGTAAAGTCTAAAGGAATTAGAGAGAAGTGAAAACAAGTAAAAACGTTCCTACATTGAGTTTGTCTGCATGGCTTTTAGATTCCTTGGTGGGCTTTTGGGAGAGACATAGGAGGGTGGAGGTAAATCCAAAGACACCACCATTATTTTTCACTTCACAGGGAATAAATGAGCGCTGTCAGGCTGACTAATGAGTGGGTTTCTCCTGCGGTGGAATCAGCAGAAAGTCTCAGACGATGCCAGTCATTTTCTGATGAGCCTCGGCTCTGATGGATCGTCGGTTCTGGCTCTGATTACATGCTACACTGGCATCCACTCATCCCATGATCCCCTTTGTTATTTTGGAAACGGCTAATAAACACACATGCACATGCATATCTACACACATGTGCAGATACACACTCACTCCCACTCTGCAGGTCTCATTACTTTGGACTATTTCCTCTTAGTTGGACTCCTGGAAACTCATGAAACAGCTCAGATAGGTCGGTACCCTCAATGTGTTCCTCCTGGGAAGCCTGATGATGATTACGCCTTTTTTTTTTATTTAAGACACAAACATAAAGGAACAGAATCTTATTAAAATTGACCCAATTCTCTAAATGGAGTTAAAAGGGAAAAAAACAGTAGAGCTTTTTGCTTTGTTTATCCTTTCTGTCTCATTTACATTCTTACTTCTGTTTAAAACTATGTTTTTCTTTACAGTTTTGGCTGTGAAAACTATTTAGGATTAGAGAAACATCCCAGTTCGCCTTCACTGAGTGTTTGAAATCTTTTTTTCTTCATCATTCTGCATAGTATGTAAATGTGGTGCAGTTAAAGAAGAAATCTCCCACAGGAAAACAAATATAGCACATGGTTCAACTCATCTCAGTTATCATTGAGTCCTATAACCTGATATCCAAAGAAATAATTACAAACAGAATAATAAATAATATCAATCTTAATGATGGCCATGGTGACCAATTGGGCAACTATAACTAAAAGATAATTAGAATTTTATATATATACATCTATATATATGTGTATATATATATATATATGTGTGTGTTTCATCTGCTAAAAGAGTATCATTAAACTACAGTAGGTATAGTAATAATATCATTATTACATGATAGTACCATTAATATTAGCAATGTGCTGAAGTTGAGGAGACACCCCTCTGATCTCTTTTAATTCTGTGTTTCACCCTGTCTGCCCCCTCACTCCTGTCCTGTCATCACTACAATAGGCAACAAGACAAGGTGTTGAAACAGACAGCCTCCCTGTGGGACTCCGGGACTCCCACGGCAAACACACACACACACACACACACACACATACACACTGATGGCACATCTGCAGAGGTTTTCTCCTGCATGTTCAGGACA